>CM076577.1:1172859742-1172969912 GCA_034641835.2 Pinus albicaulis
TATTTCAAGTGAATTACTACTAAATTTGAGAAATTTTAAGTGACCGAACTAAAAATGACTAACTTAAACAACTAATTTAGTTTAGGGATAAAATATATGACTATATAATAAGTGACCAAACTAAAAGCGACTAACTAAAATGACTAATTTAGTCCAGGACTAAAATATATGACTAGATAATAAGTGACCAAACTAAAAACGACTAACTAAAATGAATAATTTAATCTAAGACTAAAATATATGACCAAATAATAAGTACAACAAGTATATGAATTAGTCATTTATGTTAGTAATTGTTAATTGTGTCACTCTAGAAATGAAAAATTGCAATTTTGATACTGAAGTGTGATTTGGCCGAATTTTATTGGTTGCAGTGTATTTTGGTGGCCCAATGGGAAGCTTCCACGTGGCCCAACTAAAGGCCACCACGTGGCACCTCCACATTGGCTAAAAAATTGTTAAAGGTTGAAAGGCCTTGGCAGGAATCAAACTGATGCCCTGCCATAACAAACTCCAAAGCCTTACCATCTCACATATAGGTGGTTCTCAACCATAATTTCTGCCACTTATATTTGAACGACATGTATGGGCGCGTTGGGAGGAGAGGTCGAGCGATGAGCCCTGACCCCTAGTCGTATCACACCCACAGGACTTGTCGCAGAGGCGGACTGAGTAAAGGAGCATGGACCAAACCCAAATCCTAGTCATTTTCATAGCCCATGTTCACTTAGTCATGTTCACAAACCCACATATTTTAACTATAAGAATTTTTTTATTATCTCTCTCTCTCTCTTTCTCTCTCTCTCTCTCTCTCTCTCTCTCTATATATATATATATATATATATATATATATATAATTCGTGGATATGGTTGCAATATTCACGCATGATTTCAAAATATATTTTCACTGACATTTTATTCTTAAGATTTGTAGGAAAATTATCTAAAAATAAAATCTTTGAAGATAGCTTATACTCTAGTTAATAACATATTTACCATAGTTTAATTTCCAATATAATTTGAGTAAATCTTTGCATAAAAAATGGATATGAAACTTAACTAGGGTTACTTCCATAATTATTTATGTGTTCCTTAACACTTATGTTAAAGTAAAACTATAAATGTGTAGTTTTATTAGTGGTTACTACCCATCAAGTAAATAATTTGTCCACTTCACTTCTCATTTTTTTAAAAATTTCCAAAACAAATCTATATAGAACTGTAAACATATCTATATAAAATTATATTTTACTATTAATTGTTATTAATTTAAAATATATGTAAATAATTATAAATATTCAATTTCCTAACTATCCAATTTTATAACTATCTTAAAAAAAAATAACCTGCCAATCAATATAAAATTATATTTTCCAATTAAGTAGCTTCAATTTAATCTATATAGGATTCTATTTTCCAATTAAGTATTATTAATTTAAAATAAAATATATGTAAATAATCATAAATATTCAATTTGGTAATTGTTACACAGTAATTTGTCACCGTCCCTACCATTCCCCGTCCCGCACAATGGAGGACCCATAACGTGACCTGTGAACACTGTCATGCACTGAAAACATCATCATTGCATCCCTCTGAGTATGAGCTTCATTTCCCCCTGAGACATCTCCATCTCCTTGCAAAATCCATGAAAAACAACTCTTTTTGCATTGGCGCGGGTAGACAGTTCAGTACTCGCGCCACTCAGGGAAATCCTGTAAAGAGGTCGCGCCACTTGGCGCTCTGTCATAGAGCAGCAATCGCGCCACCCATTTTAGGGACTGTTTTTATATATGGATGGCGGAAGTTGAGTTCAAACAAACTCACAACCACTGCCTATCTTGAGTTGGGAGGTTTGGCTACGGGAGTTCTATGGAAGGGAAGTAGTTTTGCCACCTTCTATGGAACCTTCCTTGTTGATAGGGCCAATCCCATAATAATAGGGATCCCAACTCCCTTCTTCCCCATCTATAAAAGCTTGCTCAGATCCATGGCAAGCTAGTCTTGAAGTGCTGAAGCTTTGCATCTCCCTATTCCCAAGTGCCTTTGTGCTGTAAAGAATCCCCTCTTTCCCTTAAGGCCCATTAAGCAAGGAGACCATTGTTACGAGACTCTGGAGAGGTTTCCCTTTCCTTGGCGAGCTTTGCGAGACGTGGACAACCGGGGACCCGTACGAAGGAGGCCGCGACGTCAGAACTCGATTGTAACTTCTATTCGTTTATCACTTTAATAGATGACTATGATTATGGTTCCACTCCTTTTGCAATCATGTTAATGCGAGTAATATCTTTTCTGACCGATGTTTAGTTACGTATGCTGGTTCCTATGCATGTATCTGTTCGTCTCTTCTGTGTGCAGGTGTTCATCCACGGAGATCGTGGAAGGATTGTGATCTGCCAGGGCTGAAGGACGGGGGCATCTTCTTCTTCAGATCTAGCGTTGGAATCCAGGTAGGCTCTTATCCCAAGTCTTTCATTTCGTAACCAGGGAGCTCGCGTCATAGCATTGTTTGTTTGTTGCTAGTCCGGGTTAGTAGGGATCGCCCTGTCCGCAGGGGATTTACCTCCCAACAAATTGGCGACTCCACCGGGGAATCGTCCGGTTTTCCTTGTCCCGTTTATATTGTTTCGCTTTTGATTGTTTCTCCTTGCTTGATGAACCTTCTGGGTTGGATTCTTTCATTATTTTAGCCGCTTGGTTTGCTTAGCTTGTGTTGGTCTCTTTTCAGATTAGCTTGTTTTTTAATTTTCATTGAAGAACTCGACTGGCGCGGGTTTTTACCTGACAGTCGCGCCACTTGGCGCGTGTTGCATTTGTCTGTCTCGCGCCACTCGGCCTCTGGCGCTAGTTTCAAGGCCACAGTCGCGCCACCCCCGTGACTTTTTTGAGTTTCTTCAATTTTTGGCTTTCTGAGCTTGACCAGTACTTTTCTTCTTGATTTCCTGATTGTTTGAGTGTATTGGAGTCTTGTTTGACCGGAATTCACCGCTATCCTTTGGTTGTTTGCCTCTGTCTATCGGTTTCACGATTTGAGCCCTAGGGCATCTAGTGGCATAGTGAATCGAGCCCTCCTTGGGAGTTTTGGTGTCTTGATTGTCCTGTCGACTTGTTGATTGATTCTCCACGCCCTCTTAGCAGTCTTTGATTGTTTTGTTGTGTCTTTTGAGTGATTGTTCATTCTTTCATTCAGAATTCGTTTGCACTTGCTTTGGACCCAGATCACACGGTCCATTGGGTGTTTTCGAGTCTTTCTTCGATTTGAGAGACTTTGGGTCGATTTAGAGATTTGGTTGCTTGCTTTGTTGAGTGAATGTTGTTTGCTTCGCTCTCTTAGTTATCATTTCTCAAAATTGTTCCTTTTGTTTTCAGTGCACATTAGCCATTAAACATTGAAAATCAAAAAAAAATATATAGTCTCTTTTGTTTTTTTAATTAGTGCAAATTGTCATCTTTTCCGTATTACTAGTGATTAGTGTTTGAATGAAAAGTGTGCAATTGCATTAGTTGCATTAGAGACATTCTTGTTTGTGTTCCGTTCATTTCGTTTGTATAAAAGCTCTCAACTCTCATTTAACTAGTTTTCATCGAACGAAATGTTGCATCGTGGCATATAGCTTGCATTTAGGAGACGCTACATACGATAAGGCCTGGAAATTGAAACTTAATTGAAGATCAACTGTAAAATTCATTCAATTAACCTAAGGCAACATTGGAACTTAACGCAACATATTTAGAAGGTCTAGGCTAGAGACGTGTTCCGGCGTCGTTAAACCTAGCAGCCGTCGTTCGCCTATTGGCTTTAGACAGCACTAGTACGGACTTGCGCTCCCCGTACCGTCGAGTATATAAAGGGAGACCCCTATAGGTTTGCAATCCTTTATCCATAGGAAGCCGAGTCTGCCGCCTTTACCCGTGATACACCGAACACAGCATTCGGGGAGACTACCTGCACGTACGGAAAGTCCTTGGTCGATTTCTGTTTCATTTTTGAAACCAAGGTGTATATTGCAGTTCACGGATATCTGGTACACCCTTTGTGCCTAGTTTTTTCCTGAGCAGTCATTTGGTCTTTTCTGGCTCCCTAAACTTGAAAGACCGTCAAGCGCTTGTCCTTTCACGCTTATGTCAACTCTGAAAGAGATAGAGTCATCTTTTTATCGTTTCTCGACTCTTAAAACATGAAACGGTAGAATTTGTTTATTTTCCAATGTGGTAAAATCAATCTCCCACGATAACACACCCGTTTAGATATTGCTTGTGACTGTTTGATCGTGTGTCTTAATTTTTTTTCAGCCCGTGTGTGTGTGTGTTCTTTTCTTCTGGTCTTTTGTCACGGTGGCGGAACCCTCAGTTTCGTCTACTGGTAGTCCTTACACGGACGATTCTTCAGAGGCTTCTGAGCCTTCTGTTGAACCACAGCAGCCTGTTGTTTCCGAGTTCCCTGATGGGGGACCGGTCCTCGCCGAGCAACCCTTTGGAGAGCCAGTTGACTTCCACTGGCCCTTTTCGGACCCTCTGTCTGAATTGAGATTAGGAGCTGATTTCCTTTCTCTTACATCGGGTTCGCCGTTTATTGCTGCTGTTTTTCCTCCTAGTCCTCTCCGTCTTCTGCGTGATTTAACGGCAGGATCAACCATGAGTAATTCTGGTGAGGAAATTCCCCGGTCTGATGACTACCAGCGCATCCCTCGTAGATTGTTTGAGGGAGACGAGTCTGAGCTGGCTACCACATCGTCAGCTGGTCCTTCTTTGCCACAGGGATACAGATCTCTGGGTCAGATTATTTCAGCTGCTGCCTCTATGGGAATATCATCTCCTGCTTTGAGGCCAGCTGCCACTACGCCCGGGGTGTCTCCTTCGACGCCTGTCACTTCTGTTCCCGTGCGACCCACTGTTTGTGTGGCTGCCTCTTCTGCTGTTGCCTCAGCATCTGCTTCTAGATCTGGGCCAACTCCAGAGGACATTTATCTAGCTACTGCTATACCGGAGAATATCTCTCCGGAGGAGTATCGGTTGTTTTTGCAGCAGCCGAACGCCGGAGCTGGACAACTCCCCCAAGATCCTTATCGGTCTTTCTTTTCGCATTATGCACAAGACGGCACCCCCGTGTATGGTTTTCCCGGTCAGCTTGACGAGCATGGGGACATTTTGCGTCTCCCTGCTCCTGAGGCCTATCTTTATGTTCAAGGTTTACCGTACAACCAGGCTCAGAACTTGCAGGCACAACCTTTCCAAGGTCAACCTGCAGGCCAACCTGGCTATCAGTACGACCCACAGGGACAGCCCAATGAAGGCTACTCTGCGGGCCAACAAGGGCCATTCTATAATCCGCAAGGACCATATTATAACCCTGCTGGTCAACCTGCTCAGCCTCAGCCGGGGTATCAACAGGGACCGACCTATGGACCTGGGGGGCAAATCCAGCCTTCCTTACCGATGCAACCGCAGTCTCCTGTTGTCTCTAACGTTGCATATCAGCAAGGACCACTTTATGGTTCTGCTTCGGGTCAAACTGGTTTCCAGCAAGCACCTGGTCCTGTTCCACCACCAGGTCAACCGGGTCATCCGGTACAACCTGGTGTCCCGCCTCCAGGCCAACCGACTTATTCGGTGCAACCTGGGGCTCACTTACAACCAGGGCAGCCTGCGCAACCAGCGCCGCCCCCTCATTCGGGCCAACCTGTTCATTCAGGAGCGCCCCCTCATTCGGGTCAACCTGTTCATTCAGGCCAGCCCCCTCATTCCGTTCACTCTGCTCACCAGCCTGCTCACTCAATGCCGCAGCCAAATCAACAGCTGCGCCCTACGTACCAGGCTCCGCAGGGTTCCACTTATCAGCAGTCTACTCATCCTCAGAGTGGTTATTATCCTCATGGTCAGTCTCAACCGAACTATAACCACTCTGGAGGCTCTCAGTATCCTCCTCCTCCTCACGGCTCTAACTATGCTCAGCAGCCAAATCCAAACGCTGCTTATACGGGGCAGACGTCTAATCAGGGCCCGAACCCTGGTTATCAGGCCCCACACAATGGTTACCAGCAACCAAATCAGTCTGGCTATACGAATTATGCCCCTCACGGTCATAATCCTACGGGACAGAACCCATGGGGGAAGGGATATTCACAACCATCGTGGAGCATGGGTACCGGACCTTATTCTGGGACTGGCATGGGAATTAACCCTCCATTACCGTTCCTGGCTACCTTGGATCTACCGGACGTTTCGAAGTTGACCAATGATCCGATTGCTCATAATCCATATTGGCCCCCGGTTCCGACCAAGATACCAGGTGACTGTCCCAAGTTTGAGGGCAAATCTGGCGAAGACCCCCAGGCGCATGTGATGACGTATCACCTCTGGTGTTCGTCTAACTCTTGGACTGACGATTCGGTTCGTCTGCGTCTTTTCCAGCGTACTTTAACAGGAGCTGCCGCTAAGTGGTACATAGAGCTATCCCGTGGTATTTTTCAGGATTTCAACTCGTTAGCTATGGCTTTCCTCACACATTTCCAGTTACCAGTCCGGTATGAGACCGGGACGCACCTCCTGTCTTCCCTGAAGCAAGACTCGGCCACTCACATCTCGGATCACATCCATGAGTGGCGGCGCCGTCGTCGACTGATCAAGTTTCACATACCTGATCAGATTTTGACTCACTGGTTCACCACCTCCTTTGTGAACAAAATCGCTCAGGATATCGCAATGGGAGCGTGTGTGACGGAGGAACAAGCTATCGCGCGTGCCCAGTACTTGGATCTGGTTTATTCCCAATCTGGCACGCTTTATGACATCCTGCCTGATGCACCACGGCCCGGAGCCAAAAAGACCCAACCCACCCCTTCCGTGGATGGTGTCATCGGTTCCGTTTCTCAAAATTCGAAGAAGTCTTCGAATGGGAGGCAGAAGGCTAATTCTTCCAATAATACCTCTGCTAATCCCGCCTCATCCGATTCTGGTAAAACCGCGGAGGTAAATGCCGTCCAGGCCAATCCTGCGGACAAATCCTCCAAAGGGAAGAAGAAGGGCAAAGGCAAATCAAGATCTGATGCCCCAAAATCGGAATCTAAATCTCGATCTGAGGATGGCTCACAACGTAAGCCGAAATTTCCTTCCCTCATCTGTGAAGGTGACCATTACACTAAAGATTGTCCAAGACGATCCGAAGTCAGTCAACTTCTTAAAGGCTCAAAGGGAACTCCGGCTGTTTTAAAGGAGCCATTTCCATCTCAGCAGACCCAGATGGTCGAACAAGGTTCATCATCCGCACCGTTTGGGTCTCAAGTTTTCATGATGAATACTAATGCACCTATCACTATCGCTACGAGGTCCAAGGATTACAATAATCAGCAGCAGGCACCCGGGAAGGCAGTGGCGGATGGACCGCCTCCCGCATCTGCTTCTGGTTCATTGGAAATTGAGAAGACGACTCTCGAACCCGTTGTGAAGCCACCTCCCAAGGGTGTTCTTCGGAGATCCTCTTATAATCCAAACGCCCGTGCCGCCCAACATTACAGTATTGTTGAGGATCTGTCCCAGGCGCCGTGTGCCATGTCTGCACTTGAGGTTCTTCAAAGTTGTCCTTCACAACGGAAGGCTTTGCTGTCTGCCATCGGTGGTATTGATCCCGCCGATTCGAGCCTTCTCACCTTTGATCTGGAGAATTTTACTCCCCGGCTTCCACATCAAATCGCTTTGATTATTCAAGTCAGGATTAACGGCCTGGACGTTCACAGAGCCGTCGTAGATGAGGGTGCATCTACTTGTGTTATGTCCTCCGCTTGTTGGAGAGCCATCGGCGCTCCAACTTTATCGTCATCTCCCAATGCCCTTGAGGCATTTGATGGCCGGGAATCTAAACCCCTGGGAGTTCTCGAGAGTCTGGCGATTACATTACAGGGAAAAACTGTCAACGTGGAAGTAGAAGTAGTTGACGCTAAACTCAACTACAACATACTTCTTGGCCGCAACTGGACCCATGCCATGCTCTGCGTGCCGTCTACTGTCTTTCGATTCATCAAGTTCCCTCACGAGGGCAAGATTGTTACAGTAGACCAGTTGTCATTTTTTACCTCGAGCTCCGAGAACAACGTGTCGTATGTGGATCAAATTCCGAATCCACCAGACAGCATAGGACCTGGTCTTTTCAAAGACCCAGTCCTCATGGGTGTTTTCCCTGCGTCGCCACCGAATACCGCTCAAGTCAACATGTTGTCCAGGACTGATGACCCCTGGCTGATTCCTACACCTGAGCAGGTATATGAGTTTGGAGAGTCCATGCCTTTAACGCCGGTAGAGATCAGCTACTGTGAGATTTTTGCTGCATCGGACCCTCCACCTCCTCAGCATGCTCCGATGAGCATGGCTCTTGACGTCTACTCACAATCCCCCTGGCTTGGTCAGGCTGATTCGCCTGATCCTCTTAGAGAGACTTTTCCCTCGGATGAGGCTATAATTGAAACTATGTCTCTGGAGGAGCTACCTTGGGGCGATGGGCATCATCGTTCCTCGTTCATGCCTAGCTTGGGGGAAATGACGGATTGTCTAGAGCGCTATGCTACTCAGGTTCCTTCCCCTCCTCTTCAAACACCGATCTTGACGCATGAGGTCTTTTCGGAAGGCAATCCGAGTAACATTACTCAAACGGTTCCTATCAACATCTCTGTCAAACCAGGGATTGTTGAGAACATTCATGTGGGTGTGACCTGTTCTCCTGAAGAGATCCAGGTCTATACGGAACTTTTCAAAGAGTTCAGAGATGTCTTTGCATGGTCCTACGAGGAAATGCCAGGAATTGATCCTAGTATTTTCATGCACGAGATTCCAACCTATCCAGGTGCGAAACCCGTGCGCCAACGCTTGCGTCCCATGCATCCTCGGAAAGCCGCCGCTATCAAGGCAGAGGTTGAAAAACTTCTGAACGCGGGGTTTATTTATCCTATCCCCCTTACAGAATGTGTGTCCAATATCGTCCCTGTCGATAAAAAGCAGGGTACCATTCGAGTCTGTGTAGATTATCGCGATATCAATCGCGCCTGTCCTAAGGACAATTATCCCACTCCGTTTATCGATCAGATTATCGACGATTGCGCCGGAAGTGAGATCTACTCCTTAATGGACGGCTTCTCAGGTTACAACCAGATTAACATTGCACCTGAGGATCAACATAAGACCACATTCATCTGTCCGTGGGGCACTTTTGCATATAAAAAACTCCCGTTCGGCTTAAAGAACGCCGGCGCCACGTTTCAACGTGCCATGTCATATGCTTTTCATGATATTCGCCATATTGTCCAGCCTTACCTGGACGACTTGCCTGCCCATTCGGGTAAGCGAGAGGATCATCCGGAACATCTTCGCCAGATATTTCTTCGTTGCAGACGCTACAATATTAGGCTGAATCCTCATAAGTGCGTCTTCTGTGTCGACTCTGGCCGTCTTTTAGGCTTTATAGTCTCGAAAGACGGAATTCGCCTCGACCCTCTGAAGGTTGAGGCCATTATAAATCTCCCGTCACCCTCCTCCCTTTATCAGTTGCAGAGTCTGCAAGGGAAAGCGAACTTTCTTAGGCGCTTCATCCCGAATTACGCCGAGGTGGCCAAAGGATTCACTCGTTTGTTAAAGCAGAATGTTCCCTTTCATTGGGACGAAATCGCTCAAGAATCCTTTGAGAAGCTGAAGACATTGCTAGTCAATGCTCCATTGCTTCGTCCTCCGGACTACCACCGCGACTTTACTTTGTATCTAGCCGCCGCATTAAGCACCATCGCCATGGTCTTGGTGCAGGATGACGAAAACGGTGATGAACATGTTGTTTATTACCTCTCTCGGAACCTTCTCGACCCGGAAACGCGTTATGCACATGTTGAGAAGTTGGCCTTAGCAGCCGTACACGCTGTACAGCGCTTCCGCCATTACATCCTTTTGCGCACGATCACAGTGGTTTCAGACTGCAACCCCATGACATATATTCTTTCCAGACAATTGCTGGGGGGCAAGTACTCCAAATGGATTGTCATCCTACAGGAGTTTGATTTGGAGTTCACCACTGCCAAGTCAACTAAATCACTGGTCTTCGCGGATTTGATTTGTTCTCTCCCGACAGACTCTCTTCCTGAACACTCTGAAGATCATATTCCGGACGAAACGTTGTTTCTTATCGATACTCGTGATCCTTGGTACGGGGACATCATAGTGTATCTTCAAACCGCGACATTCCGGTCTGAGTTGGATAAAGCTGCACGCCGTCGGATTCGGCACCAGTCCCAACCCTACCGCATAGTGGGAGATACCCTATATCGTATTGGAGTAGATTCGGTGCTCCGACGATGCCTTACCTTGGACGAGGCTGAGAAAGTCTAGAATGACTGCCACAGTGGCGCCTGTGGTGGACACATGTCCGGATATGCCACTGCCCAAAAGATTCTGAGGGCAGGTTACTTCTGGCCGTCTATATTCAAAGATTGCATCACTGCAGTCCGAAAATGCCATCCGTGCCAGATTTTTCAGCGCAAGATGCGCGCGCCGCCGTTGCCTTTGCATCCCGTTATTACCGTCGGCCCTTTCGCGAAATGGGGCGTAGATTTTATGACGTGTAACCCTCACTCGGCCGCGGGGCATGCGTATATCATCGTCGCCGTCGACTACTTCACTAAGTGGGCCGAGGCGATGCCTACACTTGCTGTTGACGGAAGAACGGCTGCTTCTTTTTTATTCAACCATGTTATTGCACGATTCGGGGTCCCTCAAGCTATCGTCACTGATCATGGTACTCATTTCCGTGATTACATGATGGCGGAACTGACAGCTGCGTTGGGCCTGCGTCACGACAGCTCAACGCCATACTACCCTCAAGCGAACGGTCAGGTTGAAGCGGTGAACAAGGTTTTGGTCACCATGCTTCAACGAACAGTTGGGATTCATAAATCTAGTTGGCATCTCCAACTGTTCTCAGCTCTCTGGGCGTACCGAACATCTGCTAAAAGTGCAACCGGATTCACACCATTCCAACTGGTGTACGGTCTGGAAGCTACTTTGCCGGTTGAATGTGAAATTCCTTCGTTTAAGTTAGCTGTGGAGCTCTTACCGGATACTTCTCCTGAGGAAGAGCGTCTTCTGTATCTTGAACGGTTGGATGAAACCCGTCGTCTAGCTACTTTGATCATCGAAGCACAAAAGAAGAGGGTCAAATCTCATTTTGATCAATCTGTTTCTCCCCGTTCTTTCATTGAAGGAGACCTAGTCCTCTTGTATGATCAGGCACATGATAAGCTTGGTGCCGGTAAACTCCAGCCCATGTGGCACGGTCCCTATATAGTAAAACGTGTTTTGAAAAATGGGGCCTATGAACTTATAGACTACGAAAGAGTTCCATTGGCGCAGCCCAGAAATGGGCTGTACCTCAAGAAGTACTACGCCTGAAATGATTTCTTGGTGTGGTGTGTGTACATAGGTGTGTGATTGTCATTTGTGTGCATGGTGTGGTGTGCTTTGTAAACGTCTTTCTGCTGATCGGTTCTTCCTGGTTGTGCAGATGTCTACTCATCCGTTTGTTGGTTTCGCGGACGGTGCCTCCCGCAGTACCAGGAATCTGTCTTCTGCAGCCTGGGTAATCTACGATCCTGCTGGTGAGTTGATCGACCTGCAAGGTGTTTGTTTAGGGCGTACCACGAACAATATCGCGGAATATAGCGCCGTGTTGGAATTATTAACCGAGGCAATAAACCTTGGTATCCGCGAATTGCTCGTGTACCTAGATTCACAGCTTGTAGTGTTGCAGCTGAACGGGCACTATTCGGTAAGAAACCCGTCCATCTTACGATTGTATTTGCGTATTCGATTACTGGAAAGGAATTTTGAATATATTACATATCATCATATACCCAGACATTTGAATGCATTAGCAGATACAGTAGCAAATTTGGTGTTAGATAGACATTTGCGCAATTTATAAATCATCATCACATGTAAAGAAGACTCATCCTGAAATAGATATGCATATATAGATATCGAAATGTTTACATAGAAGTGTGTCACATAAAACTCAAAAAATATACATAAGTGTCTTAATACATCCGGAGACACTGTGTCTCTCAAAAAATGGTGTGGCTAAATCCTAGAGACTAATCAGCATGGTGCTCATGATAGCACGTTACTGCACGCACTAGCCGCCTCAGGATTCGGTGGAGCCGATTTGGGACTCCCACCGTATGGCGCTAGTACTCCAGTGGTACATCTGACAGTCGGGCATAGTCTGGGATCCCATGAACGATCCCCTCAAGGTTCTGAACCAGTGCCCCTCCTCCGGCACCTTCCCCCTGGATCTCAGGGGCGAGCTGTGTCCTCCGGAAGATAGGAGACATCCCGGCTGGTCTCTCAGGTCCTACATCTGCATGCATGTATATTTGTGTTAAGACAACTGTGTATTAATAAAAAAATCATATAAACATAAAATCAAAAATATGAGGTCTTACCCAGCTCTTCGTCCCAGTGGTCTCCTTCTGGTAGCGGGAGATCCGGGTCCCCTGTAAAGTCAGTTTCCGCATAGGGCCAATCTTCCACAACGATCAGTTGGCGCCGTATCCATCTGAAGAACTCGGGCTTCCAGGACATCTGTTGCCCGCCTCCAGATCTGGGCATCAGTGCTGCCCAGCGAGCCGTTCTCGGCTCTCGTGGTACTGGACTCGCCACAGGGGCCTCTTGGCCCTGGAAGGTTGGTATGCGTTCCAGAATGAACGACACCAAGATGGAACCATACCCAAACTGCTTCAGTTTTCCCTTTTTGCACTTTGTGAGCTGCCTTTTCATGTTAATGGTGACAGCTGTTGCCCAGTCATACAGGCGGGGACCCATGCATTCTGAGGCCAGTAAGAGTTGAGTCTTTGTAGCCTCGTGCGGTGCCTGCGATCCAGCAGCCCGCGTAATGGTGTGGAGTACAACTCTTAGTGCTAGGTCGGGGATGGTCGAGATGTACACCTTCTTACTCCCTGTTCCTGTTTGTGCCCCACGGCACACCCGCGCCATTACTTCTTCCATCTTCTCCCCCGATGGTCTGCTCCCAGTCAGTACAGGGATTGGACCCCTGCGGGATAATCCAGTAACAAAGTAAATGTCGGTGACCTCCAATTCCAACACCTGGTCTCGTATTCTGAATACCTTGTCATTTTCATCCCAGAGGTTGATCAAATATTGGAGGAGCTCAGGCTGAGCTCGTAAGCATGGCGTGAGGAAGAATTTCTTTAAGCCACAGTCCCTTAGAGCATTCATGCAATTCTCATTTTGCATGGCCTCTTCGTCCTCATCTTCGTGTTCCCGTTCCTTCCATTCAATCACCATTCTGACTGTTTATCTGCATTCACATGGTTCAAAGCCCTTAATTAGATCTTCTGTAAGCTCAAAAATTCAAAATATTTGGCATAAATAGGGGTTTTTTTAGGCGGAAATTTGGGTTGCGCCGCTGGCGCGACTGTTTTGCTGACAGTCGCGCCACGTGGCGCGGGCCCTTTGATAAAAAGAGCTCAGTGGCGCGGGTCCGTGCCCGATACCCGCGCCACTTGGGCCGGCCCTAAAAATTCAAGAGTGCCCTTACAGAGCTGGTTTTTAAGGGAATTCATTAAAAAATACATGGAAAGAAAGAGAAAAGGAGCGCCTCTTACCTGTCACAGACGAGACGCTGAATGGTTGCCTGGATCGGTCGCAATCGCCGTCAGAAGATTCTGCTCCAAATGGACCACTGCTACTCTCCACAAGGTAAATAGTAAAAAGTAATTTCATTTTTACCATTGGACATATTTATAACTTTTCGACGTTAAAATGAGTTTTTAAAGTTATTTCTTGTCAAATATTTGCATGTATTATGTCGAAAATGGATTTTACGCTTGTTGGGTATGTGCAGTGACAGGTTTTTGCGACTTAGAAGGTGGAAACGAGTTGTATTTTATATTTTTTCGGACTCGGTAAATACACGAAAAAGTCACTCTGGAGTCATCTTTCAGCTCTTTTCTGACTCTCTAAATATGAAAAGATCGCCGAGGCCCTTGTCGTTTCGATCTCGTTAAAATGGACACGAATCGACATTCACCCAGTATAAGTTTAACCCTTTTTCGGGCTGGGATGGATCGATTACGAAAAGGAATACCCTAGCCTATCACGACTAGGAGGTTTTCCCGGATATTGTTTTCTACCTTTTCGGATCTGGGAAACTATTTACGAAAAGGGACCCGTGGAGTTTTCTTTTCTGCTGTCTTTTCAAACTCTCTAAACATGAAAAGACGCCGAGTTCTTCCTTTGTCAGACTCGTTAAACCCTGATGACATTGGATTCCGTCGCAATGACGTTCTCCGAGTTTCTCCTTCCTAGGACTCGTTAAATGCACTAGGATGGATTCGCCCGAAGGGCGGACTTATATCACAAGCATATGCTATCCCCTTCAAGCTTGTTATCAAAATAATTGGGGTACTCGCCAGAAATGGTGGGGGAAAATGGAACCATCGTCGTTGTCGTCGGCAGTATGTCGCTCTTGAACATGGCACTTGTCTGCATTCGTGTCGGGTTGGGGACATCTCATCTCGTTGCTTCACTTTGCTTCCATGGGTTTGGGTAATCTCTTTTGACCTCTCATCTGTTCACTGCCTCGTCACCATGACCTTTGATCTGTTGACGTCAAATACTGCCAAGTCCATTGTCGTGCCGTTTATATGTTCAAGAGAAGTTGGCCTCTGCGAATATCAACCTTCCTCTGTTTATCATATGGCCCCGATTCACAACAAAACATTATGTTCCTCTGTCTCGTGTCGATGATGTGGGAATCATTATGGTCCACCTTCGATCAAGGTCACTTCCTGTCGACTTCAACTCATTATCCAGGAAGTTGGTCTAGAGACTCCTGATGGTACCTTGGAGCCTGCATGCCTTAATGGCAGGTTCGTTGCATTCGACGAGAGGTTTTCATTATTGGCCTCCGATCGGATGATTCTGCGGGTGTTCGACGTCAGCTCATTTATTCACACGCCGTAGATTGTACCTGTAGTACCTTGAAGACCATCGTCATTATTGGTGGTTTCTCTCGCGTCTGTTAACGGCTTTCATTATTGGCTGGTAATCAGACGATGTTCTTGCATGTTCGACATCAGCTCACACATTCGCGTGCTAGAACTTGTACTTGTTTGGGTCGAGATGGAGCGCAAGACCCTGGATTGTGTTTGTTGTAATCCAGGCTGCGATTGTGGATTATTGTCATTATGTACATGACTCAATGATTGGATGGCTGCGACCATACCCGAGTCTATTTGTTTGATCTTAGTTGGATGGCTGCGCCCATACCCTGGATCCGGATTATAGCACACTCTGTTCGGATGGCTGCGTCCATACCATGTATATACATCATGTACTGGAGATATCAGTTGTATCTGTCTCCAGGCAGTTTTCCTACCTGCGGCCTTCGCTGGACATGTTCTCGTAAAGCATTTCACCCCTCTCTCGGCCCTATGCTTTCCCCCCCCCCCCCCCCCGTCCCTACCATTCCCCGTCCCGCACAATGGAGGACCCATAATGTGACCTGTGAACACTGTCATGCACTGAAAACATCATCATTGCATCCCTCTGAGTATGAGCTTCATTTCCCCTCGAGACATCTCCTTGCAAAATCCATGAAAAACAGCTCTTTTTGCATTGGCGCGGGTAGACAGTTCAGTACTCGCGCCACTCAGGGAAATCCTGTAAAGAGGTCGCGCCACTTGGCGCTCTGTCATAGAGCAACAATCGCGCCACCCATTTTAGGGACTGTTTTTTATATATGGATGGCGGAAGTTGAGTTCAAACAAACTCACAACCACTGCCTATCTTGAGTTGGGAGGTTTGGCTACCGGAGTTCTATGGAAAGGAAGTAGTTTTGCCACCTTCTATGGAACCTTCCTTGTAGATAGGGCCAATCCCATAATAATAGGGATCCCAACTCCCTCCTTCCCCATCTATAAAAGCTTGCTCAGATCCATGGCAAGCTAGTCTTGAAGTGCTGAAGCTTTGCATCTCCCTATTCCCAACTGCCTTTGTGCTGTAAAGAATCCCTTCTTTCCCTTAAGGCCCATTAAGCAAGGAGACCATTGTTACGAGACTCTGGAGAGGTTTCCCTTTCCTTGGCGAGCTTTACGAGACGTGGACAACCGGGGACCCGTACGAAGGAGGCTGCGACGTCAGAACTCGGTTGTGACTTCTATTCGTTTATTACTTTAATAGATGACTATGATTATGGTTCCACTCCTTTTGCAATCATGTTAATGCGAGTAATATCTTTTCTGACCGATATTTAGTTACGTATGCTGGTTCCTATGCATGTATCTGTTCGTCTCTTCTGTGTGCAGGTGTTCGTCCACGGAGATCGTGGAAGAATATGCCAGGGCTGAAGGACGGGGGCATCTTCTTCTTCAGATCTAGCGTTGGAATCCAGGTAGGCTCTTATCCCAAGTATTTCATTTCGTAACTAGGAGCTTGCGTCATAGCATTGTTTGTTTGTTGCTAGACCCCTGCTGGGCTAGTAGGGATCGCCTCTGTCCGCAGAGGGGATTTACCTCCTCAACAATAGCATAGACAATCTGGTTTCCACTGAGGTGATAGAGAAGTTGAAGCTGAAGACAAGGGAGCATCCAACTCCCTACAGGGTGTCCTGGTTGTATAAAGGGCACTAGCTGATTATAAAAGAACAGTGTGAGATAGAGCTACAAATGGGAAAATACAAAGATAAGGTCCTGTGTGATATAATGCCCATGGATGTGTGTCACATACTGCTGGGTAGGCCTTGGTAGTTTGACATAGCAGCGGTGCATGATGGCAAGAAGAACACTTACAAGTTCTTCAAGGATGGGGTGCATCATACATTGATACCCATGGAAGAAGGAGAGCCATCAAGCAGAGTGGTTGACCCAAAGAGCTTGTTGTTGAGCGGGATGGAATATCTATAGCAGATAGAAGAAGAAGAGGTAAGTTTTGATTTAGTTTGCAAGCCTAAGGTAGTTCTTACTTCTACAAAGATTTCTGATTTGCCAATAGAAATCCGAGAGATGTTAGACAATTACTGTGACATTGTTGTGGATGATATACCTGATGAGCTGCCACCTGTGAGGAAGATCACCCATCAGATAGATTTTATCCTTGGATCAAATCTTCCAAATAAGGCAGCCTACAGAATGACTCCCACAGAAAATGAGGAAATCAGGAGACAAGTACAGGAATTGGTGGACAAGGGACTGATCAGAGAAAGTTTGAGTCCATGTGCAGTACCAGCAGTATTGAGCCCAAAGAAAGATGGAGGCTGGAGGATGTGTACTGATTCCAGAGCAATCAATAAGATAACAATCAAGTATAGATTCCCTTTACCCAGAGTTGAAGATTTAATGGATTTTTTGAGTGGTGCTAAATATTTTTCAAAGATAGATTTAAAGAGTGGATATCATCAGATTAGAATAAGAGAGGGTGATGAGTGGAAAACTACCTTTAAAACAAATGAAGGACTGTATGAATGGATGGTAATGCCTTATGGGTTGTCAAATGCACCTAGCACTTTCATGAGACTTATGAATGAAGTATTGAAAGAATTCATTGGTAAATTTGTGATAGTGTATCTGGATGATATATTAATTTTCAGCAAGACCAAAGAAGAGCATTTAAGGCATCTTAATTATGTCTTGAAGAAGCTGCACCAAGAGAAACTGCTGATAAATTTAAAGAAATGTTCATTCATGAAGGAAGAGTTGGTGTATTTGGGTTTTGTTGTTTCTGCAAAGGGATTGAAGATGGACCCAGAAAAGGTTAAGGCAATTGTGGAGTGGCCTTCACCCAGAAATGTTTTTGAGGTAAGAAGTTTCCATGGACTTGCCAGTTTTTACAGGAAGTTTATAAGAAACTTCAGTAAGATTAATGCACCCATCATTGAGACAATAAAGAAGAGAAAACAACCATTTAAATGGACTGTTGAAGCAGAAAGAAACTTTAAAATTTTGAAGCAAAAGATAACTGAAAAGCTTGTTTTGATTCTGCCTGATTTTACTAAACCATTTCAAGTGAAGTGTGATGCCAGTGGAGAGGCCATTGGAGCTGTTTTGAGTCAGGACGATAGGCTTGTAGCCTATTTCAGTGAAAATATGAATGACACCAGAAGGAAGTATTCCTCTTATGAGAAGGAATTCTATGCAGTTGTTCATGCATTGAAAAAGTGGAGGCATTATTTGATGTCCAGAGAATTTGTATTATACTCTGATAACCATGCTTTGCAGTACATTGTACAGTAGCCCAAGTTGAATCATAAGCATGCAAAATGGGTTGAGTATCTGCAAGGTTTTAACTTTGTTTTGAAACATATAAGTGGCTAAGCAAATAAAGTAGCTGATGCTTTGAGTAGGAGGCACATGCTTGTTCAAGAAACCAATTTGAAGTTGTAGGATTTGATTTTCTCAGGGAATTGTATAAAACAGATCCAGATTTTAAAGAAGCATTTGAGGCATGTTGTAACCCTGTTCTAACAGATAGAAGCCAGTGGCTGGATTATTTCTTGCAGGAGGACTTACTATTCAGAAGAAACCAACTGTGTGTACCAAAATGTTCCATGAGAGAAAACTTGATCAAGGAGAAGCATAGTGGTGGACTTGCTGGACACCTTGGTACTGATAAAAATTATGAGCAGCTAAGTCACTTCTACTATTGGCCCAAGATGAGAGCAGAAGTGGATAATTTTGTGAAGAATTGCAAAATCTGTCAATATGCTAAAGGAAGGAGCCAGAATGCAGGATTGTACACTCCCTTACCTATTCCAGACAGGCCTTGGGAAATGGTGAGTATGGATTTTGTTCTAGGATTGCCCAAGACTCAGAGAGGGAATGATGCAGTCTTTGTTGCAGTGGACAGATTCTCCAAAATGGCACATTTTATTCCATGTTATAAGACTAGTGATGCCACTCATGTTGCTAACTTGTTTTTCAAATAAGTTGTTATGTTGCATGGGTTGCCCAAGAGTATTGTTTCAGACAGAGACACCAGGTTTGTGGGCCATTTTTGGAGGACACTATGGAATAAAATTGGTACCAAACTGAGTTTTAGCTCAGCTTATCATCCTCAGACTAATGGAAAAACTGAGGTGGTGAATAGGAGTCTGGGAAATTTGTTGAGAAGTCTTGCAGGAGGGCATCCCAAACAATGGGATAATATTTTTCCCCAGGCAGAATATGCATATAATGACTCACCAAACAGAAGCACAGGGCAGATTCCATTCCACATTGTTTATGGAATGCACCCCAGGGGAATATCAGAGTTAAGAAATCTGGTTAAGGCAGAGCTGAGAAGTGCTGATGGTGAGGAATTTGCTTCAGAGGTCCAAGCCATACAAGAACAAGTGAAACAGCAGCTACAAGGCAACAACATCAAATACAAAGGCAGAGTAGAATTGAGAAGAAAAGAAGTCGATTTTGAAGTAGGAGATATGGTTTTGGCACACCTGAGAAAGGAGAGGTTCCCAAGGAAGCAGTATAACAAACTGAAGTACAAAAATATTGGGCCATGCAAGATACTTAGAAATTTTTCTGCAAATGCTTATGAGATTGAATTACCTCATGATGTTGGAATATCTCCCATTTTTAATGTTCCAGATTTGTACAAGTATGAAGATGATGGTGAAGAAGAAAGATCAGCAGACAAGGAACATATTGAATGGGAAAAGTAGCTACCTCCAGCACAACCATTACAGCCAGAGAAGATATTGGACAAAAGAGTGTTTAGGAAGACCAGAGGACAAGAGTACTTTCAGTAATTAATCAAATGGAAGGACAAGCCAGAGGAAGACGCCACTTGGATGACTGAAGGAATGTTGCAGAAGATAGGCAGATCAGTGGAAGAGCTCATGAACAGGAGCCCATGAAGAAAATCGCCCTCGGGAGTCTGATGCAAGGGCATTAGACACTAGCCAGCAATTTAGGAGGTTTTGTCCACATGTTGTGGCTAGTAGGGTTCAAAATCATTGAATTGTAACAGCTAGGTGTCAATACCTCAGCTGCCTATTGCATTTAGACTAGTTGGAGTTAGTAGAAGTCGAATATTTTAGCCCATCTGTCATGTTTCAGTTATTTGAGTAAATTGTAATTAGGCCTTTGATTTTCTAAACGGTCCTCACCGAGGAATCGAAGAGACACATTGTAATGCATATAAATTGTATCCCTCGGATGTATTGAGGACGAGAAATTTCTGCAATAAAAATCTGTGTGTTAAACAATTGCTTCCAGTTAAATAAACTTCCATGCTCGTTGGCTATCGAATTGTCTCGAATTGTTATTTGTGAAGAATTTGTTTAATTGTGAGGTGATTGAATAGGGTTGTTGCATAATTTTCGCATTTCTCTGTCTATTGTTTTCTCTTGAATTTTTCGAACAAGCTCTGCTGAATTAATTTCCACTCATAGAAGAAGTCTGCGTATAATTGTGGTCGACAAACTCTATTTTGAGGTAGTGAAGACTCCGCCCATAAGAGAAATAGACCGTTTTTTGTTAATTGAATCCTGAACCGAGGTCTGACCCTGAGTTAGCAAATGGGAGAGCATAGGAAGGAAGGCGTTAAACCGTGGTCAACCACTGTTCCAAAATTGAGAGTGGATTTGCAAAACCAACCCACCCATATCGCACCGCTTTTGCGGGGTAAGCGGTATTCCCAAATTGGGAGCGATTCCATAGAGTGGTTGACACGTAGCAAAAGGTGGGACCGCAAAAACCGCCTTTTCGCGTGCCATCGCACATTAAAGTTCGACTGAGGAGGTAGTGAGATATCGACGAACGCCGTCGATCTAGAGGAAGGCTCATTGAACGACGATCGCATTCGGAAGTAGCACGAAGGATAATCTACAGTATGGTGGCTACATTTTATTAACAGTCGATTGAAAAAGGTGGGCCCGGGGACGAAAGGCTGATATAAGCGTTTGATTTTAATGTGTCGGGTGATAACCTTAGTATAAGGTTCAGCGAAATAATTAAAGTTAGAGGTACATTTAATCTTCCAAAAATGTGTTGAACACATTTATTTGTCAAATTCTTCGAATTTGATAAATAAAATTACAAGGTAGTTGAGGAAGACCATGTGGAGATGAATTGAGTTAATTGTGTGAAAATGCTGACAGAGCTACGCTATTAAGCCAGCTCTCCTTCGGGCACGAATTTGAATTTGTTGCTGTCAGGAAGTACAATCATGAGAAAGGTAAATTAAATGGATTTGAGATATCAGATTCCTTGGCTATGTTGGGAAATGTTGTTCTCAACGTTGTGCATGTTGTGCACAAATAAGGAAGTTCTCTTAACCTAGACCTTGTGATATCTAGCAATGGCGTTGTGAACATGATTTTGTTGATGTTTATATATGTATACATGTATGTGAGTATGTATGTCATTGTCTGAGGATCATGATTTTCTTATGATAAGGATATATATATGTATGTATCTACGTATCTATGTCACTGTATGACAGGGTTTTCAAGTATCATTCTTGTGGAGGAATTATTTCTTATGTAGGTGAATGACATGAAGAGGTTCTTCATCTTATGAGGAATCAAGTGGGAAGAGTAGCTCTAACAAATCCATGAGTTCAGTATCATGTATACATGAATTGATATTACATGCTTGTACTATGACTATGTTTATGTTAATGTATAGGTAATGCATAGGGGTGATTTGTGACACGCTAAGGTGAGCATCCATGAAGTGAAAATAGTGTGATTTGTGACATGCTAAGGTGAGCATCGATAGTGAAAATATACGAGAAACAAGGTTGCTTGTGGGTTTAGTGCGTGGTCTATGGATGTGTAGTGCTATTGTTGTGTGTATGTTGTGCATGTTGTTTATTCAGTGAAAGTATCTATGGTGATGTGTAATGTTGCATATGTAGTATTATGTATATATGATGTTGTATGCATGTTGTATATATGATGTTGCATATGCAGTGCCAGGTGTAGATGGTGTTATGTACATGTCAGATATGTGGTGTTGTGTAGTGTAGGTATGGTGTTATGTACATGTTGAATATGCAGCGCTATGTACATATGGTGGTGTGCATGTGATGCACATATGGTGCTATGTGCATTTGGTGTTGTGTGCACGATTGTACACATGGTTTTGTGTGCATGTGGTGCTATGTACAAGTTGTATATGTGGTTTTGTGTGCAGGCAGTGTCGTGTACATGTCATGCATATGGTGTTATGTACATATGGTGTCATTTACATGTCATGCATGTGGTGTTGTGTACATGTGGTATTGTGTACAAATTGTACAGGTGGTACAGTGTACATTTGGTGTTGTGTACTTGTTGTGCAGGTGGTGTCGTGTACATGTGATGTTGTGCATGCGTTGTGCAGGTAGGGTGACATATACAGGTGGTATTGTGTACATGTTGGGCATATGGTACCGGTATACATGTGGTATTGTGTGCATGTCGTACATGCTACGTTACAGGCATGTAGTGCTAGATATGTGCATGGTGTAGTCGTGGTATTGTGATGTGTATTCATTATGTTGTACTTTTCATATGTATATGTATTTTTTTGTATTGTACACCAGGTGTAGGTGTATGCATTGTGTGGTGTTGTACGCCCTCTGTGGATGCATGTGTGTAATGTACATTGTGCGTATCTGTATGTGAGTGAAGAGAAGCAAGGGAAATGGGTGCTTTCCAGATGTGGAAACCGATCTGGTATGTGTACAGAAAGAGAAAATGCAGAAGTATAGACCGATGAAGGTAAGTATCGGTTTTTTATTTCAGACTTAATATGCATGAGATCTATGATTCTGACTTATGATGGTTACATGTGATTTATGATTATGTTTGTCATTTCATGTGATTCATTATTTTAATTTATGATGGTTTTGTTTGAGATAACTAGATGTGATATGTTTATACATGATGATTTGATAAAAAATCTAGTTTAACTTGTGTGACAGGAAGTGAACATAATAGCAAGTGTACCTTGTTAACAAGACACCAATAAGGTATTATTTGAGTTTATTTCAATTTGTTTTGAGTCTAATGGAATTACGTGATTGGTATAGGAATGCATGAACACAACTGGT
This sequence comes from Pinus albicaulis, assembly GCA_034641835.2. Lineage (NCBI taxonomy): Eukaryota > Viridiplantae > Streptophyta > Pinopsida > Pinales > Pinaceae > Pinus > Pinus albicaulis. The sequence goes on from CM076577.1 coordinate 1,172,882,825, forward strand.
TGGGTGGTTTAAACTAACTTCAAGAATTATCAGCAACAACAAAAGGAATTGGAACATGCAACAATATGTTGGTAAAACACTTCAGGAGCAGGGCCATTCTGGGACATTGGTACCCAATAGTGTCCATTTATTTCCATGAGCATGCTATCACCAATATGATGGTTTTGAGGCAAGTGTATGCCTTGGTTATTTGACCTTCCGATGCGAGGAAGCCTTGCCAAGGGATGGACTACCTGGGATGGAGGTGCCAACGAAACTTGGAAGTTGTGTGACTACACAGATTGGTGTGACTGTATTTCTCGAGGAACTGTGTAGCAGAGAAGGGAGGCCAGGGATGGATTTTTTTGGTCATTAGAATTTCCATATGGAATTAGATGCACATCGAGAGTGTACCCTGGAACAATGAACCAGAAATTTTTCAATGAGGGTATAATAGCACAGGATTGTAGTGCTGGACATTGGATGGAACTTTGAATTTGACAGTGGATTCTGGAAATCATGGAAAGGAGGTGAATGGTGGTATTACTTTAAGGGTGGAAGTGTGGGCCTATGGATTCCCTTGTTTCTAATATGGGCATCGTACCCATTTATTTACTACTTGAGAAAATGTGTATATGTGTATAATTGTATATGTATATTATTGTAAATATTGTATCAAGTTGGTTTATACATATCCACAGAAAGTATGGTTATTTGTTGGTTGAAGAAAATGTGCATGAGTATATGTGGTTGTTATTCTAAATACCGTAATGAGCTATGTTATAAAGTTTTAGTAAGCAGTATGATTGTCATGTTAAACATTGGTCATTGTAAATGTTGCAATGAGTTGTGTTATAAAACTCCATAGGCAGTATGTTTTTTTTTCTAGTAGTTTTTTGGTTTTCATGTGTGATTGAACACAGAGGATGGTGTTCCCCCAAGGGGGAGGGTTCTATAACGGCCCTGGTAAAAACATTCATGTAAAAAATATATAATACCATGGTCGATGGGACACGAATTCCAAACTGAATGGTGGGAAAAACAACCTAACGGGTGTTCATTCAGTTTATTATGGCTAAGGAAATTGGAAAAGGAAAAGGAAAAGGCTTTGGAAAGGAACGAGGCATTAATTTGCATTTTATTTATGAAAATAATGGAAATTAGGAGAAAAGGAAGATGAAAGGTCATAGGTTTCATGTGAGGAGGAAATTGAAGGAAAATAATGGAAAATGAAGAAATTGTAGGCCTCATTAATGAAAAAGGATTTTGAGGATCAGTGGACAAGGCTTGGTCATTTCAGTTTTGGATTTCTCATTATTCTCTCTCTCTCTCTCATACTCTTGAACACATAGTGTATTCTTGGAGAACTCTTGTAGAGTGTGGCATACTTGGAGATTTGGATAAAGAAATCAAAGGAAAAGAAGGAAAGTGGAAGAGGATACCAGTATCAACATCTACAACAGGTTCTAAGTGTAGGTACCAAGTTTCATATATGTTTTCCTCACTAGTTTTGGCATGCATGGGTATGCATGTGGATTTTCATATCCTTGTCATTTCTTGGATAACCATGGTGATTGTGGGTTTATTTCCATTGATTGTTTTTCGGTTGGTTGTCATGATTCCTTTAGCTATTAGGTTGAGTTATTAGTTCCTGGAAGCCTTGGTTGGACAAATTATCTCGAGGCCTAGCAGAAAACTGTGGATTATGTTACTAGTCTTGGAAGCCTTGGTGGAAAAAAAACTTTGGAAGCCCTAGGTGGGTTGAGTTACTAGTCCTCGAAGCCCTGGTTGGAAAAACACTCTAGAAGCCTTGTAATATTTGGGGTTGATTTTCTAGTCCTGGAAGCCCTGGAGTAGCTTGGATAGAGATTAGCAATGTCTGACCGTTAGGTGGAATCACTGGTTTTGGGTTGAGACTGTGTGGTCTATGGAGCCCTGGTTTTGTGTTGATTGATTTGTTTAATAAAGCCACATTCATGCTTGGAATATGGCACAGGGGTGACTAGTTGAAGTGAGATTTTTCTCATTCATGTCTATGGTCAGCTGGAATGTGGAAGTCCCATTCCAGGTTGGTTTTTACATTCATTAATGAAAGGATCATTTACTTGGTATTTTATGTGTATATGCATTGGCATATATATGGATTCTATTGCTGATGTATCCATGGTACTTCTGTTGGTATTACGTTGGTTATAAGCATGTATTGTGATAGTAATGAGGTATGGCTCTCTCCATGTTTTTACTTGTAAATTAATGCACATTGTATCTATGATTAAATTGATTAGATGATAGCTTAAAATATAGGGGAGAAATTATTCTTAACCAGAGTCTCAGATAAGAAAGGGACCCCTTTGTTTAAAACTATTGTTTATACCTGTAGATTTTATGTTTGTGACATGTTTCACAAAATGCCTTTCATGGCTAGGGTGGGGTCGGATGGGTTCCTGATGATGTGATTGCTTCCATATTTTTTTAATGTTATTTAAACTCACCTGAAGTTACATGAAGTTTTGGGCAGTGACCTGGGATCAGGGGTTAAAAATGTGGCACAAATCTTAGAGCTACAGGCAGAAAACTTGTTGTTTGGGCCTGAGACGCTACCTTGACAAGGCTAGACCATGGCTCTAGGGTCTATAGCCACTCCCTTGCCTTTAAAACCCTGCAGCTCGGCTTCAAAGGGGCTAAAAATCAGCCCCCCTTAAGGAACATGGCCCTAAGAGGTTGGGTTACCTCATTGGGATGTCAATGTTGCAGTGTAAGGTGTGTTTTTGGTGTTTCCAATGGTTCCACTTCCTTAAGGTTATATAGGAGGTTGAATCTCATATTAGTAGCCTCTCGTCACATGTTTACCCCGATTGGTCGATTACTTGGTTAGTTGTGGGAAGAGGGTGTTACAAACAACAACCCAATCCTACTATAAGAAGACACCTTGCCAAACCTCAACTGACTACATGGGAAAAACGAAGTATGAATGGTTGAAATAAATCAACATGGCATCTGCATGTCCTCCATGGAATTATCCAAAGTTTTTGGCTTTTCATTACCAAGAGTAACCAAATTAGAAATTCTTATTGACTTGTGCCACTACCTATCCATTGAAGTATACAATAGGCCTTCAATCCCACATGTGACCTAATTAATGGCAACATAAATATTCTTAATTTCCACTCCATGATCTTCAATTACAACTTGAGGTGGTTTTCTGGAGCGAGGGCTATGTTTCCACCATCATATTGCACTTAATCTTTGAATGGGATTATGTGTTACATTCTTTGCATGCTTCAGATGTATGTGGGGTTCCATGACAACACTCAGACCCTGTCCCAATGTTCATTTGTTTCCCTATGTAAACTATTGTATGATATTAAAACTCCCTTTAAGAATGAGCGATATGTTGTACATAGGCCATGGAACTTTGCTTTATCATGGTGGGGTGTAGAGGTTATGGAAAATTCCACCACTCTAATTCTCCATTAATTTCTAATTTCCTATCATGGAGCTCGCGTGCTCTATTGGTGATCCGATTAGCCTCTATATTTTGGATTCTCATAAAATGAAACAAATTTTTTCATGATATTCCGTCCAATAGCCTATTTATTCTTTTTAGCAGGTTCTCCAAGTTTTTATTTCTTGGCTAGGTTCATTTAAATAAGTATTGAATTATGATGATTTAATCCCCAAAAGTATAATATTTGTCACTTGCAATGTTTTGGCCAGAATCAATCTTTGCAATTTTCCATGCATCCCTTCTTTGTTATTAGTCAAGTGCTCTTATCCCCATGCATGCCTTTTTACCAATTTCCCATCAAGGTTACAAGGAACCCCTACCCCTCTTGCCACCCTTCGATTTTTCTTTGAAGCTCCATCGAAATGGAGTATTAAAATTTTCTTTTCCTTATTCCACTCATATAAATCTTAATCTAATAATATGAGTTGCCAACAACAATTATCTCTTTTTGATCTACTTGTAATTATTGTGCCTCTTTTCTCTAGATCCATCATTTTAGCTAGCGAGCCTTATTCCAAGGATTCCAAATTTTGATTAGGTTTTCACAATATTAGGAAACCAAATTTGACAAACATGGATATTTCTTTCATAGTTGTTGATATAGGAGCTTAGCTGAAATTTTTGAAGATGACATAGTTCCTTGACAACAACATTTTCCAACATAAAATTTTTGGGAGAGATTCCCAAAACCATTTGAGTCTAGATTTACTTACTTGAGCGATCCAATATATTTATAAATTTATCGATATTATTGTAATTAATGAGAAGAACTATCGCTAACTATTAAGTTTTAAAGCTAAAAGAGAAACTAATAAAAGAACAAATAAACATTTACAGATTAAGAACTTTGGTTCTCTTCTTTTTAAAATGGTAAAATTTTTACCTAAAAAAATATGGATAGAGCAAGACATAAGTTTGAAGAATTACAAACCATCGACGATGGCCATAATACCATCGTTCCTTTCCTTACATATTAAATATAATTTTAACACAAATGGCATACATTTATGTATAAACTTTCACATATAAATCAATATAGCTATTTGATAAAGATAATTGGTCTTTGTCACAATATTTATAATATATTGGTATTGAAACAAGGGTAATAGTTGCAACGGAGCATAGTCCCTACCTCTACCGCTAATTAACTAATTAAGGAAATTTGGGGTCTGCATTTTGTCATTTTTCAAGAATGCTCTGTTTCTACAATCATCTTTGCAATCTTTCATTATTCCCACCTCCGCACATGCTTCCTTTACACATCCACACTCCACACAATGAAATCTACCTCTACATAGCTCCAACATTCGCATATCCGCACTCTGCACAATGAAATCCACCTCTGCACATGGTTCCTCTGCACATCCACACTCCACACAATTAAAGCCACCTCTGCATAAATTTATGGCTATTTCGGCCTTCTCACATCAATAGAAACTGAAAATGAAAATGATGTTTTGTGGGATGACAAAGCAAGAACTTGATACAATATGAAATATGTACATACGCATGTTACCCACAAAATTTTTCCATTTCATGTTCCTTAAATGAAATGGCATGCCATGACATTGTAGAGTACGTTTTGAAGTGCGGAGAGATTTCATTGTGTGGAGTTTTCTTCGCACTCTACACAATGATGAAGCTTCCACGCAATTCATACATTCTTTTTTTTGCTCTTGCTGCAACATTAACATGTTGGCTGCTACTAATAATTGCTCAATGTTGTACTTATCGAGAGTAATTTGATTGAAGGAAAGATTATTTGGAGTGTTTATGAAGGACGTCAATAATTTTTTAATTGTTCATAAAATTATTTTTGAGTCAGCAATTCGTTTCCAGTTATGTGATTTCAATGTTTCAAAGTTATAAAGTCTTAAGATATTCATGTTCCAATTACAAAAAAAAATAATAACAGTCAACAACCAATTTTGCAACACAAACAAACAGATCATGTATGAATTGTGTGGAAGCTTTGTCGCTGTGTGGAGTGTGAAGAAAACGCTGCACAATGAAAGTTCTCTACACTTTGAATACAAAAAATAGATTTTGTGGAGGATGCCAATCATTTTTTAATTGGTGATAAAATTATTAATGAGATAAAAATTTGTTTCTAGTTATGTGAGTTCAATATGATGGAATATTATTATTTTATTTTAATATATTAAGTTTGATTATATATATATATATATATAGAGAGAGAGAGAGAGAGAGAGAGAGAGAGAGAGGTTTGATTAAATATATGCATTTGCATTAATTTTGAAAATATAAGTTAATATTGATATTTTAGTACTTTGAAAATGATGTTTTTAGTTTTACTATATAGATTATTTTAAAATTTAAATATAATGGAAATTAATATATAATATAAGATAATTAGATTTAATTTTGATGCATTAATTTAAATGTTAATACTTTCAAATAATGAATGTGGTAGTTTGTAATAATGTGTTTTTCTTTGAACGTTTAATTGTAATATTTTAGTACTTTTGATATTTTAATGCTTTGAAATAATACCATAATATGTAATAATGCTTTTTATTTTTAATGCAATGTGAATTTTAATTATATATATATATATATATATATAAGGTAATTAGATTTATTTTTGATAAATTAATTTAAATTTTTATATTTTCAAATTATGTTTTGTTTTTCTTTGGATATTTTAATTGTAATAAGGTCTAACTATTTTTGAGTTAGTACATGTGTAATTGTTATGGTTATATTTATGTAATTAGACATGCTTATGTAATGTGAACGTTCACCCAATGAAAGTTGAAAGCTTCTTGTGCACAATAGACTTCCTTTACAATCCAACACATATACATTCGCTTAATTTTAAAAATGTGAATTAATATTAATAGTTTAATGCATTGAAAATCATGATTTTATATTTGATATTTTAATGATTTGAAATGATTCCATACGAATAGTGTTATCTAAAATTCATTGTATTTTTTAATAGAAAATATGCAATTTATCTTGAATTTTAACATTTAAATTATTAAGAGTTAGAGACCATAAACAAAATCATTCATTCCTTAGATGAACTTAAAATTATGAAATGATTTGGAATAAGAAGAAATGAGACATTTTTTATTGGTTGTGATTAAAGCTTTTTTAAAAGAAAGCACCCTGGAATGTTTTTTAAATTTGATATAATGTGAATTTTAATTGAAGAATTAATATATAGATTAGTTTAAATTTTAAATATATATTAAAATTAATATATAAGATAATTATATTTAATTTTGATCTATTAATTTAAATTTTAATGTTTCAAATCATAAATGTGATAGTTTGTAATAATTTGTTTTTCTTTGATGTTTTAATTGTAATGTATTTTAACTTTTTTGGTGTTTGAACAAATGCAATTTGATTTGCCTCAATTATTACTATGGTTATTTTTGTGTAATTAGGCTAGCATTATTTTTTATTATTAATAAATTGTGTAAAGTGAGGAAGTTTCACAATATAAACATGAAAGCTTCCTCTTTGCAATGGATTTTTTCTGCAATCTTGCACATATTTATTTGTGTTAATTTTGAAAACAGATGTTAATACTAATACTTAAATGCTTTGAAAATCATGTTTTTTGGTTTGATATTTTAATGCTTTGAAATAATGGCCTATTGTGTAATATGTTTTTTGAATTTTGATGGAAACTGAATCTTAATTGAAATATTAATATATAGATTATTTTAAATTTTAAATGTGTATCGAAAGTAATATATAAGATAATTAGATTTTTTTTTTGTAAACTTGGTAGGTCCTTCTTTTTTCATTAATATATAAAGCAATTTACATCCACATACATATTGTTAGGTGGTCTCAACTTGTCCAGAGGGAAACCAAGTATGTTGGCCACCTAATAGCATGATATTCCATCCAGTAGCAAAAACTAATAATTTTTTCTAACCAAGCTAGATAAGTCTGATTATATTTCGACTTCCTATATTCTAAGTATCTGAGAACATTATTATCAACATACTAAAAATTAAAAGATCCCTGCATACAAAAAATGAAAAAATACAAGCCCAACTAGCATATTATTCAGTACCATCAGCAGAGAGTCATTCCACCAAAGTCGGGTCTTTAGTAGTAGAACCCAGAAGCTTAGTCTATGGGAGAATATAAGGAATATGTTCTTCAATGAACTCAAGTCTTCCATCCTGATTTTGCAGTTGGAACTGAAGCTTCTGAAATTCCTTCTTATAGTCAAGAAAATCCTGCACTGTTGTCGCCATACCCACATAAATTTGTTCCTGTGCTTTTTCCATGATACTCTTCATGGACCAATACAAGAATATCATTTTTTTGAATTGTGTGTTTCAACTTGGGGTGCGCCCCAGGATCTGGCACTAGAACTTGCCAGTCATCCACGCCAATTTCTATCGTGCTTGCCTACTTATTCAGGTCTTATTCCCACTCTTCCATCTGTTGATGAATTTCCTCAGATGTGCCTTCATGATAATATGTAACCACATCATTTATGATGCTGGAGACTAGTCTGTGGCCCTAAGTTATGCCCCTAGAGGAGCTGGGTTGACAAGGCACCAGAGTGCCCAAGCCTAGAAGCACCCAACTTCCAGCAAGCACTACCGTACCATGCACTTGCCAGAGAAGAAACATGAGTTGTTGATTGCCATTATAAAACCCAAGGGAGCGAAGCGCTCCTTTTCCATTGCATACTTCCACTACAGACCACCCAAAATAGAGACACGACTCCCATAGGTCCAACCATACCCCTCATCCTCTTTAAGATTCATTCTACAAAGTCGTCAAAAATAACAATCGCTTGGACCGACTCCAAAGGCTCGGTAATTGGGTCGCTCAGAAACATTTCCACTCTCCACAACCAAGGCATAGAGAAACCGCAAGGGAATAGCCACATAGATGTAACCCATTGACATACCAAAGAGTAGACATAATCCCATTCCAAAAGTAGAGCCCATATAAATGGAGGCCATAGCCCCCATAGAGAATTAACCTGCTCTACTACTTGCAATAGAAAAAAAACTAAGCCTTGACAAAAAAAATTCAAAGAAACAACACCCGGAAACACAACAGAGACAAAAAACATCCATATCCCTATCGGTTCAAGGCCATGACAAGAGGCAATCACAGATCCATACCCAAAAATTGAACTCTTGACCATATAACCCCATCTTGGATAAAAAAAACCTCGAAAATTAAAAACACAAAGAGAATACATGACATAAGGGTCTGCTTCAAGTCCAATTGAGGCACATGCAGTTGTATAGAGCCCATCCTCCTCTGAAACCCCAACAGTTCTAAATCCAACAATCTCAAGTCCAAAAAACGAGACGACCAATGCATGGGGGAGTAAAAAATAAAGTAGACCACAAACCCATGTACCAGTCTGAGGAGAAGTCGAGACCAGAGCCTGTTCCAACCTACAGAGCTCAGCGCCTTCAGCAACCCACAAATCTCGGCACCAACACACCTTGATAGTCCACTTGCAAACAACGATCGATTTACAAACTCACACCTAGAATACCTTATAAATTTCCAGAGACAAATGATGTTCCCACCTTCGGTGATGGCCTTAATGCCATGCATGCATGGAGCCACTACTCCATATGCCTCAAGGATGTGGAGGGTGGTTGGTTTGTACCTTGGGAAGACCCCCATTAACTCACCATGATGGTAGCTATGTCCAACTCACACCTCGAGTCGGGGATTAGCGCAAGTTTTTATTGATACAGACCTTATATACAAAACATAGATGACGTGATTGATCGAACATGCAACGTTATGTTCTGGAGTTACACGCGCTACCATTGTGCCACAGATCCCTATCAAATACATGGTGATTTATGCGAGAAGGAAAATTCTTCTAATCTAGAAACACAAGATAATTATATTTAATTTTGATAAGTTAATTTAAATTTTAATGTTTTCAATAGTTTTTTTCTTTGGATCTTTTAATTGTAAAGTGGTTTATCTCTTTTGGAGTTGATACATGTGTAATTTGATCCACCTAATTTATTATTATGGTTATCTCTGTGTAATTAGTCACACTTCATTTTTTATTATAATAGATTTTGTAGAGTGAGGAGGTCAACACAATGAAATCTTAAAAGCTTCTTTGGTAGTCTAGCGCATGACTAGTGGTTAATTGTGCAAAGTGTGGAGGTATGTACAATGAAAGCTTGAAAGCTTTCTCAGCACAATAGACTTCCTCCGCAGTCTCGCACACATGAATTTGTGCTCATTTTGAAAATATACATTAATATTATTATTTTAATGCTTTGAAAAGCATACTTTTAGATTTGACATTTTAATGCTTTCAAATAATTACATATGTAATAATGTTTTAATTATAAATCTTCCAGGAAATCACATAAGAAATTTAGGAACCGACGTGTTTCGAACTACCAATTGTAGTTCATCATCAAGATAATGAAAATTGGCTAATCTAACATACACTTTAATACCAGGAGGAGAGAAGCAACGGTCAAAACCCAACAGTCAAAAATAAGAAAAATATAAAAACCAAAAATAAAATTAACCCACCCTTAAAATTACAGAAGTTTAACGGTAAAAAAAAAAATATAAATATAAAAAGAACCAAAAACCTAACTACCCCCACCTTAAAAAACACAATTTAAAACTAAAAATAATATAAAATTAGAACTAATTTTTTTTAAAATAACACCCCTCTCAAAAAAACAAGATAAACATGAATCAAGTTAAAAGTCATAAAAAATCAACGTCAAAGTCAAAAATTATAACTAAATCAAAAATATAAATACATAAAATAATAAAATAAAATAAAAATAAAGGATCTAATCAATAAATCAATTAATAAACAAATACATTAATAAATAAAATTAAAAAAATTTAGAAATAAAATACAAATAAAAAATAAAATAAAATGAAAATAAAAATAAAAATAAAGGATTTAATCAATAAATGAATTAATAAATAAATACATTAATAAATAAAATTAAAAACTAGAAAATAAAAAAAAAAATTAAAAATTAATTAATTAATTAATTAATTATATTTTAATTTTAGAAAATACTTAAATATAAAAATAAAAAGGATTTAATCAATAAAATAAAATAAAAATAAAGGATTTAATCAATAAAAAAAGAAAAATAAAAAGGGAAAGACCCTTACAGGGAGTGAAGAGATGGAATCCAACAATTGCTAACTTTCCATCCATCATCCCTGTTCAACGTACAGGGCCTCTTATCAATCTCAATCGCCTCCCTAAATTTCCGGTGATGGAAATGGTCAACCCTAGCAAGGACTCTAGCGTCTTCCATACAGATATGATGCTTCATCTTCTCCGCATGCTCAGCTAGCACTGAGGACTTGGTTCTACCAAGCCTAATATCTGCAAAATGCTCCTAGATCCTTTTATTAATCAATCGACCAGTTTCACCAATGTAGGGAGTCCCACAAGAGCACGGGATCAAATAAACACCTTCACGCTTTTTGGGTGCAACTGGTCCTTAATCGATTTAAGGGAGCCCTGAATGGTGTTTAAAGGTTTAAAAGAAGACGAGATCTTATGCTTCCTTAAAATTCGAGCGATCTTGTCAGTAGTACCTTGAATAAAAGGTAAATGAACTTTACCAATAACATCATCCATTATCTTTTTCTGTCTAGGACCTTTGCTCGCATTCATGAAAGCCTTCAAACCCTGACTTCTGCTATATCCATTTTCTCCGAAGACCCTAAGGAGATGGGCTTTCTCTTCATCTAAATGATCATCATCAGAAATTCTAAGAGCTCTCGTAGCTAAAGTTTTTTTTTTTTTTAATTGATTAAATCCTTTATTTTTATTTTTATTTTTAATTTTATTTATTTATTTATTTATTATTATTTTTTGATTAAATCCTTTTTATTTTTATATTTAAGTATATTCTAAAATTAAAATATAATTTATTTATTTATTTATTTTTATTTTATTTTATTTTTAATTTTATTTATTAATGTATTTGTTTATTAATTTATTTATTGATTAGATCCTTTATTTTTATTTTATTTTATTATTTTATGTATTTATATTTTTTATTTAGTTATAATTTTTTACTGTGACGTTGATTTTTTATGACTTTTAACTTGATTCATGTTTATCCTGTTTTTTTGAGAGGGGTGTTATTTTAAAAAAATTTAGTTCTGATTTTATATTATTTTTAGTCTTAAATTGTGTTTTTTAAGGTGGGGGTAGTTAGGTTTTTGGTTCTTTTTATATTTATATTTTTTTGTTGACCGTTTAACTTTTGTAATTTTAAGGGTGGGTTAATTTTATTTTTGGTTTTTATATTTTTCTTATTTTTGACCATTGGGTTTTGACTGTTGCTTCTCTCCTCCTAGTATTAAAGTGTATGTCAGATCAGCTAATTTTCATTATCCTGATGATGAACTACAGTTGGTAGTTCAAAATGCGTCGGTTCCTAAATTTATTATGTGATTTCCCAGAAGATTTATAATTAAAATGTTATGGATCACAGAAGCTTGCACTCTCAACTTTTATCCCTACACGGAAGGGTTATTGATGATAAGGTTCGATTATTCGAACGTACGCGACTCAAGGTTTCTAAGAGATTGGCTGATCTTTCATTTTTAAAGCGTTGCAAAGATGCATGTGCCATTCCCTCTTTTGCTAGGATTAAGCATCGTCTTAATTCCTACAAGAATTTTCTCATTTTTGAAAGAGCCAGTATGGAACTTCTTCGTTCTGAAATCCATGGTGTGAGAAGAGATCTCGATCTTCTTTCTAGAAGAATTATTTCTCTCCACCTGGAATTATATTTTGTTGTTGTAGGTTCACTTTGGTTGGTGATTGATGTGGTTTCTGCCTTGAAAGCTAAATGTTTGGAGGAAGCTGCTAAAAAGAAACATTTGAAGAAGTTTGAACAATCCCATCGAAAGGCGGATCTTGCAAAGCTGGAGACCTGTCCTGCTTTCGGTTCGCGGAGCAGGGTAAATCGTGAGCAAGTCTCTGCTCTTAAGGACCTAATCGGATCGCATTATAAGTCGAATGTTAGTCTCGAGAACATAAACGTTTCCTCTCCTAACTGTTCAGCGTCTGGATTGTGCGAATCAGGACTCCTATTGATGAACAGTGTTGCCATGGATGTGGATCGTTCAACCCACCCTCTTAACGGTTTGGATAGCATTTCATTTATTAGTAATAGTCATGCGGTGTTGGAGTCTTCAATTCGTCTGGAATGTTGCAACAATACATCCTCCATCCTTAAGCTGAACCTGTCATATGGATCGTCGAGCCCCTCCGCAAATAATATTGTTGTTGTTGACCCCGTGTTGTCTGAAGCTTCAGTTTGTTCAAAAAGTGGCTGTAATTCGTCCTCTAACTTGGATTCGATGGTTGGATCTTCGAACCCCTCGTCTTGGGTTGTCTCCGCGGCTGAATGGTTTGGCGCTAGCAAAGGTAGCGAGTTCTCTAATCGGTCGAAGCCCTTGACTTTTGAGATGGACGTAGGTTTCATATTGAATGACGTTGGTAAGTATGATAAGATTAATCGTTTTATTAACAATATTAATAGTTTTAACACCGGTAATAATTACAATTTTAATAATAAAATTAATGATAATGATATTACAATTAATAATAATGATATTACAACTGATATTGATAATAAAAAAAATATTAATTCTAGTTATATCAATGATATGAACAATAATAATAGTTTTAATATTAATATGGATATCAAAAAAGATAATAATATTATTAATAACAATAATAATATTATTAATATTAAAATGGATATTAAGAAAGATAAGAATATTAATAATAATAATATAAGCAATAATTGTAATAATAATATTAGCATTAGTGATTTTAATAATTATAGTAATAATATTAATAATATTTGTAATAATAATTATAACAATAATATTAACATTAGCAATATTAACATTAATAATAATAATAATAGTAATATTATTAGTAGTAATAACAATAATAATAATAATATTAATAAAAATAATAAAAGACTTATTAAAATCTCTCTAGGTTCTCTTTCGATTCATCTTTTTTTTCTTTATTAGGTAAGGCTCTGAATTTCTCTCTTGCTCCTAGGAAGATTCCTCGTGATGATATTATTTGCAGTATAGAATATGGTATTAAAGATTTATCTAAAAACTTGCTAGATGTCATTAAGCAGGATTGTGCCGTGGCTCTCACGAAAGCTAAACCTCCGAGGAGAAATGTTTGCAAAGCTGGGTTTTTGGCTCTTAAGACCCTTAATAAAAATCCTAATATTGTTGTCCTCAAGGCTGATAAGGGTGGCGCTATTGTTATCTTAAATAAGGAGGATTATAAAGCAAATATGCTTGACCATCTCTGTAACAGCGAGAGTTATAAGAAGCTCTCTAAGAACCCTATTAATAAAGTCTCAAAGATAGATGCCAATGCTATTAAATCGAATTACATTGTGGGTTCTATGAGCTCGAAGCTTATTGAAAGCAATCCTATCACCCCTAGGATTTATGGGCTCCCTAAGATTCATAAAGAGGGGGTTCCTCTTAGACCCATTGTTAATACTATTGGTGGGTCCACTTATCTCCTAGCTAAGTATTTGGCCTACAAGCTTAAGCCTCTTGTTGGTCAGACAGATTCTTTCGTGAAAGATTCTGCTTCTTTTGTTCATGAGTTAAAAAGTTGGGTTTGCGAACCTAATGACTCTATGGTTAGTTTTGATGTTGTTTCTCTCTACACGAACATTCCTATCATGGAGGTAGTAGAAGTTATCAGGCGTATCACTGATCTTGACACTGCTAATTTGGTGGAAATTTGCCTCACTTCTACCTTTTTCTGTTTTGAAGGAGAATTTTATGAGAAAACCCGTGGTGTTGCCATGGGTTCCCCGCTCTCGCTAGTAGTGGCCAACCTTTTTATGGAAGATTTTGAATCTAGAGCTTTGGCGTCTGCTCCTTTGAAACCCAAGATTTGGAAGCGGTTTGTGGATGACACTTTTATCAATTGGTCTTATGGACGTCAAGAATTAGAGGCTTTTCATCAGCACTTGAACAATCAATCTAACTCCATCAAGTTCACTATGGAAATGGAGAATGATGGGGACCTTCCTTTCCTTGATGTTCTCATCTCTAGAAATAATAATGGCTCATTCTCATACCGTGTTTTTTGGAAAAAGACGCACACGGAGCAGTATCTGCATTCTGGTTCTCATCATTTTCCTACTCAGAAACTTGGGGTTCTGAATACTTTAGCTACGAGAGCTCTTAGAATTTCTGATGATGATCATTTAGATGAAGAGAAATCCCATCTCCTTAGGGTCTTCGGAGAAAATAGATATAGCAGAAGTCAGGGTTTGAAGGCTTTCATGAATGCGAGCAAAGGTCCTAGATATAAAAAGATAATGGATGATGCTATTGGTAAAGTTCATTTACCTTTTATTCAAGGTACTACTGACAAGATCGCTCGAATTTTAAGGAAGCATAAGATCTCGTCTTCTTTTAAACCTTTAAACACCATTTGGGCTCCCTTAAATCAGTTAAGGACCAGTTGGACCCAAAAAACGTGAAAGGTGTTTATTTGATCCCGTGCTCTTGTGGGACTCCCTACATTGGTGAAATTGGTCAATCAATTAATAAAAGGATCCAGGAGCATTCTGCAGATATTAGGCTTGGTAGAACCAAGTCCTCAGTGCTAGCTGAGCATGCAGAGAAGACGAAGCATCATATATGTATGGAAGACGCTAGAGTCCTTGCTAGGGTTGACCATTTCCATCACCGGAAATTTAGGGAGGCGATTGAGATTGAGAAGAGGCCCTGTACGTTGAACAGGGATGATGGATCGAAAGTTAGCAGTTGTTGGATTCCATCTCTTCACTCCTTGTGAGGGTCTTTCCCTTCTTCTTTTTTATTGATTAAATCCTTTATTTTTATTTTTATTTTTAATTTTATTTATTTTTATTGATTAAATCCTTTTTATTTTTATATTTAAGTATATTCTAAAATTAAATTATAATCAATTTATTTTATTTTATTTTATTTATTTATTTATTTATTTCTAGTTTTTAATTTTGTTTATTAATGTATTTATTTATTAATTTATTTATTGATTAAATCCTTTATTTTTATTTTTATTTTCATTTTATTTTATTTGTTATTTGTATTTTATTTCTAAAATTTTTTAATTTTATTTATTAATGTATTTGTTTATTAATTTATTTATTGATTAGATTCTTTATTTTTATTTTTATTTTATTATTTTATGTATTTATATTTTTTATTTAGTTATAATTTTTTACTTTGACGTTGATTTTTTATGACTTTTAACTTGATTCATGTTTATCCTGGTTTTTTTGAGAGGGGTGTTATTTTAAAAAAATTTAGTTCTGATTTTATATTATTTTTAGTTTTAAATTGTGTTTTTTAAGGTGGGGGTAGTTAGGTTTTTGGTTCTTTTTATATTTATATTTTTTTGTTGATCGTTTAACTTTTGTAATTTTAAGGGTGGGTTAATTTTATTTTTGGTTTTTATATTTTTCTTATTTTGACCGTTGCTTCTCTCCTCCTGGTATTAAAGTGTATGTCAGATCAACCAATTTTCATTATCCTGATGATGAACTACAATTGGTAGTTCGAAACGCGTCGGTTCCTAAATTTCTTATGTGATTTCCCGGAAGATTTATAATTAAAATGTTATGGATCACAGAAGCTTGCACTCTCAATGTAATAATGTTATTTAATTTTGATGAAATGTGAATTTTAATTGAAAAAATAATATACAGATTAGTTTAAATTTTAAATATATATTGACATTAATATTTAAGATAATTAGATTAAATTTTGATACGTTAAATTTAAATTTTAATGCCTTCAGATAATGAATGTGATCATTTTTAATAATGTGTTTTTCTTCATGTTTTAATTGTAATTCATTTTAACCCTTTTTCAGTTAGAACACGCTAAATTTGACTCTCCTCATTTATTATTATGGTTATCTTTGTGTAATTAGTTTATTTTTATTTTTTATTATTAATAGATTGAGTACAGTGCAGAGGTCCACACAATGAAACTCTCACTTTCCTGTGGTTTCTCCTTTGATGTGTTTCTTTCTTGCGGCCTATGCCCTACTCTATGGTTCTTTTCATTCTTATTTAGCTAACTTCATTGATGATATAAAACACATATGCCTCCCTGTTATTTATATGATTCATTTCCTGATCATTTGTTTGGGCAAAATCCCCTTCTCAAGTTAGGTCAACTTGTCATTTCGTGTGGGCAGACCCCTTACTATTTAGGCACCCCAACATTCTCAGCACACAATGCCACATTGGCATGCCCATGGCGTGAGCACCCATGTTATCATTTATCACATGTGTAAAATACCTAAATTAGCTTACAACTAATTGGAATATTAAAGTTTTTTTTTGTCACTTAGATGGGTGAATAAGTGGGTAGGGAGACCCATAAATCTCTTTATGAAGAATAAAACCACTTCTCATGTGAAAGTGGATCATCATTTTAGCTTAATAAAGCACCCTAAGGTGTGAAAAGGGGCTAGATCATGTGGACTAGGTCAATGTTTACCAGATCAACAACGCTCTTATGAAGATCATGGAGGATTAATGGAGGACAACACAGTCAGTTAGGAGGAGTGTATGCATGACAGTAGCTCCTTTAATGAGTGGGACCCAGGGTGAGGAAGCTCACCAAGCATATATGGAAGAGGATGGTAGCATTAGAAGACATGGATTTTATTATTGATTTTGATATTTTTAGATCTCGATTTTTCATGTGACATTTCTATGCATGCTTTTGTTGTTTAGCAGGGTTTGTTGTGATGTTTAGCACAAGGGTGTTTCCGAGCGGAAATCCCACCCTCATCCTCGGGGACTTCGAGTGCCTACTCAGGAGAGGTTATCCTGAGCTGCATTACCACTATCTGGCATTTTTCCAAACTTCAATCTCATATACAGCGGAGTCTATTCCAGATCTGTGTTGTGTTGCAGGGTTGCAATAGTGGAGGAGAGAGATCTCCAATTTATGAGCTAGTTTTCCACTGGAGGGATCATCCTTTCATTCGAGAAGCTTGTGAGGAATTTATCAAGGCTTCATATCATATTTTGGAACCATGCCAAGTAGCTACAGTGCAACTTCCCTCAAGGACTGTGTTATTTTAGAGAGCAACTGTAGCAGTGGGTTTATTGCCCTAGTTGGAGGAGTTGGGTGTCCTGTGTGGGGATCAACCCTTCATTTAGGAGATCTATTGGAGGAGCAGAAACCACCTTAGATATTATATCAGCGACCTCCTATTAGTGATTCAGTTACAGTGGTTATTCAGCCTTAGGGCCATATCTGCTATTTTTTTAAAGTGTGTATTTCCGTAAACCTTTTCTGGGTTGTATTGGAAATCAATTTTGGAGCTTGGATATATATCCCTTGCACTATTGGAGAATTGTATCAACACATACATGTATTTCAATTTTCATCTATAGCTATCCCCTCATAGACAACGCAGTTTCTGCATTCCTGTATTTCTTGTATTAACAACATTTCAGATCTAGGTGTATGCTTTCATGGGAGGCTTGTTTGCCCAACTTGAGTGATCTTTTCCTCAAGTCTATGTACCTATTTTGTTGTTATAATCATAATGGAATGGATCTATGGCTGTCTCATGTATTGATCTATTGATATTTCAGCATATTTCCAGTTTTATGTGCTATATTGCTGTTTTTCCTATTTTGGGATATTACAACATGCCACCTCGCTAATTACTTCACCAAAATTTCCCTTGCTTGTTATGAATGTTGTGCCAAATGCCGCTCATCTCACCCAATATGTCACACCCCTGAGTTGATTCTACCGCTCGGGGCATCATGAAACACTGGCTAGTCTCCCATACTTATCTTTTTTCTCATCTTCCAGACTATTCCTACCATTATACTTAAATTATTCCATTATTAGTTATGTGCAGAAAACATAACACAATAGTACATAGTGCAACCATAGAGAGAAAAACAACAATATTTATCAACATAAATATTTTATTATTCTTTTCTCAGTAATTTTACAAATTTTACAATGGAGGACCGACTATGCCCGAGTTAGGTCACTCTAAATTTTTCTGCACATTTTGCACAATTTGGTTCACAGTCTACACAACTTGGGTTACCAACTGAACCTTTCTTCATGTAGCACACTAGTTCCTGACCCTCTGCACGATATGCACTATAGACTAACCCGTTTACTTTCTGACTGAGTGTTGTCGCCCGCTGCTATATGCTGACCCACCTGCATTGTGCCTCATCGAGAAGAACGCTACACGTTATAAGGTAACCCTTCCCACCCTGTGGGATCATCCACCAAATGCACTTTGCTACTTGCTCGGTTTACCTTTAGTTCGCATCCCCTTCGCAATGTGAACTATGGATGCTCTCTGCACTTTTTAATGTTCATACAACATCGTCCCAAATTCAATATATATGCATCCCAGTCGATGGGATAATCAGGGTTCACGACACTTGGTGTGTCGTCCCACCAATCTGACCCACAAAAAAGTTTTTCTATCATCATTTAGGTCATCCTGCACATCATCCCAAGCTTCCTACCTGCACTCCAACAATCACGTCCGCCGTGTCGCTTGGTCGCACTTTGCCTTTGGGTCGCCCGCCCGCTATGTGGGGCGTGCTATTCCCGAATCAACCGTGTTTCCTTGCTTATGGGTGCATCGTACGGGCATGCGCCTGCTTGAACTCCCAACTCGAGCTTCCCAACGCGCTCACCCACAACCCACACGCCCGTCGCATATGGTACATGCTCGACCACCATCGCCTGACTGCTACAAGTGGGTGTGCTCGTCATCCACATTCATCATGTGCGCTTGTGTTGGATGCCTGACTCACCCTAGTGCAATGATGTTGGCTCGAGGTCTTGACATCCTCCCCCACCACGATTCATTGTCGTCCTCAACAATCCTATTGTTTGCATCAAGTGGTTGTTATACTTGGTAATCTCCTTCTTCCATCTCTAGAACGAATCATTTGTTTCCCAACCACTCTCCTATGGTGCATCCTTCCCTTGAATGCATAAATCCCTTCATGATGCACTCCTGACACCTGTAGTATGAATATCAAGGATCTTCTCCAAAATCAATTTGGGTATTTCCACAATCATGGTTGGCCCCCTCAGTGGTGTTGTCCTCTAATAATGATCTGCATCAAGTCTACACTTCTTAAGCTGGCTAATATGGAATACATTATGTTTTGAACGCATGTGGTTCGGAAGCTCCAACTCATATGCCACTTCCCCAACTCGCTTATATAACGGGAATGGACCTTCATAATTCATTGTCAAAGATCTCGCAACCCCTTTCAGTGGCTAAAACTAATCTCTAGTGATTTTCAAAAAATCCATATCCCCAACATTGAAGTGTGTGTCTCATCTATCCCTATCTTCCCATTTCTTCATTCTTCCTGCAACATCATGTAGGTGTACTTGTGCTAACTCCAAGGCCTCCTTCCATGATGATAAGAATCTCTTCACATGCGAACTCCTCAAAATACCTCCCAATAGCATTGTGTGTGGAGAAACTGAAATCTTTCCATTAACCATCTCAAATGGACTATACCCGGCTGCAGAAATATTCTGCAAGTTGTAGCTAAACTGAGCCACATACAAGAGTTCAGGACAATTATTCTGATCATCCCTCACATAATGTCATACGTAGTCCTTTAGCAATGCACTAATCTATTCGTTCTGCCTATATTTTTGTGGATGGTAACTCGAACTCTGTAACAAACTTGTCCTGACTAGCTTGAACAATGTGTTGCAAAATCTTCATGTAAATCACGGTACTCCCCAATGCTTCACAAGATTCTTTAATAATAACTCAATATCCTTCTTGGCTCCACATTGTATCTTCATCGGAACTAAGACGACATACTTGGAAAAACAATCTACAAGAACCATAATCCCATTATACCCCTACACCTAGAGTAATTGAGTTATGAATTCCATCGAAACACTCATCCATGGTCTCTTTAGAATATGGAAAGGCTGCAACAATCCTCCCTGTCTCTGAGTATCCATTTTTTTCCGTTTGACACATGATGCACGTATGCACATACTCTACATATTATCTCATCTTCTCCCAAAAGTATCCCCTCTCCAACAATGCCAAAGAACGAAGCTACCTTAGGTGGCCAACCCATGGAGAATCGTGGAAATCCTTCAAGAGGTTCGTCCTAAGTCCAGATGACTTCAGAATGTAAAATTGGTTCCCATAGAACAATAATCCATCTCGTATGAAAAACTTACAAGTCTTCCCCTCCTTCACTTGCTTTAGAATGCTCTTTTCCTGAATATCGGTCACTACAGTAACTTGAAGTATACTTTGCATCTCATCAGTCGTGTTAACCTTACTTCTCTTACGCTCAACTCGGTCTTCTTCCTCCCCAGTGCAACCAATTATCCCTTCTTGTTGAGGGAATCTACAACTACATTGATTCTACCCAGCATGTACTCAAGAGTCATGTAAAAATTCACCAAGAAGTCTTTCCAATGAGATTTCTTCACTGAAAACTTCAGTTGTGATGGAAAGTAACTCGCTGCAATGCTGTCAGTCTTGAAAACAAAAGGCTTCCCAATCACATAATGCCTCCATACCTGTAAACAATGAATGATGGCATTCATCTCCTTCTCATGGACTAGATACCATCGCTCTCTATCCCGCAACTTTCGAATCTCATATGCCACTAGATTCCAATATATTACACAACAATTTGTCACTGTCCCTGTACTCCCCGTTCCTAATCCTGGAGACCCCTAAAAGTGACCCCTGTGTCTATTTTCCATTATGAAAATGTACCATTATATCCCTTGCAGCATATCGAGTAAACTCTCTTTTGACCATTCCTTAAGCAGCTCCTTAAAAACATGGTTATATAGAGCGACACACCCTCTGTGTGTCTTTCTCGCGCTGATGGCTCTTTTTTGTTCTGGGTCAGTGCCGATCGACGCTAGAATGAGAATCATACCCACATATATCCTCTTATGGAAAGTTTAAAAAAAAAATGGAAGTGAAGCTTCGAGATCTAGAAGCTTGGTGGTGGAGAGCTTGTTGTTTGTTCCTGAGGATAGAGCCGATCTTCTCCCTTTGGGCTTCTTGTTCCTACAAAATTTGAACCACCCAAAGGGATAACCCATTTCCCACCTTAATTGGATCCATTTTCCCTCTTCCCTTACTTTAAATGGACATCCTCACATACCTCTGCTAGTTAGAACATAGATAGAAGGAAAACATAGAGATATTTATTGCTATAGGCATTGAGCGAGAGTTGAGACCTTTGGTCCCTTCGTATAAAGTTGAAATGATCGCTTTGGATATGTGCCTAGATCCGTACTCGTTGAAGGAGAGCTGCAACATCAAGGTGAAGATTGTAACTCCCCCTCTCTACATTAATAAAATAAAATTGATTCTTGCTTTCCATTCTCATCTTTAATGTATGATTGGATTTCTAGTTCTCCTTGATCAATTAGGTAAATTTCTTATTCAAGATATATGTTATGCTTTCATGTTTGTTGTTATTTGATCTCTTGTGAAGGTAACCAAGTGCTGGTGACAACGAGGATCTGACTACGAAGCATGAAGGATCAAAGGATTCAAACGAGGAACAACATCAAATTGAGGTAGGTGATCTATTCACGATCTGTGTCCTTTTGCAATCTGGGAAAGTAGGCTTTTAATTGTTCCCTTTTGTTACCAAACCCATCCTAGGGCTAGAGGGATCATCTCTATCCGTAGAGAGGATTTTACTACATAAAAAATTGGCGACTCCGCTGGGGAGTGCTAGCCTTTAAGTCTCATGTTTTCAATTGTTGATTTTTTGTTTTGTCATCAATTTTCATCGCGTGTCCATCTCCTTGTCTCTGTAGCTTCTCTAAATGCTCACAAACATTTATCTCTCCATTGAAGTGATAAGCCTAGTGTGAGTTTAGAAAACCCTTTTATTTTCAAGTATTCTCCTCGATCGACGCTATTATTTCTCTGACAGTCATGCTAATCGGTGCTGAATGCATTTTCACATTAGCTCTTTTCCTCTTCCAGTTCGGGTTGAAGCTTAACGGTCGCGCCGATTTTTGTGTATAATGTTTAGGGTTTCCTTGTATTTCTCAGCCGGTGGGTCATATTCTTTTGAGTTTTCTTTGTTGTTTGAATAACTCTTGTTCTTCTCTATTCAATGACATTTTTTTATTCAAGTTTCACATCATTGGTTTTCTCTTTTGCAAAGCTAGTGCATCCTTGTCATCCTAGGTTTTCTAGGTGTTTTCAGATCATCTGAGCGGTTGCTTGCTTTGTTGATTTCCAGACTTCTTATTGAATCAAGTCTTGTTGTATCTTTTAGGCTTTTTGTTTGATTGAGTTTGTCTTTCGGTTATTTCTTGTGAGTAGAATATTCAAGTGTCAACCTTGAGTGCATTTTAATTCTTTTCTCTATCAAGCATAGATCACAATTGCATATTTTCAACTGAAGTTTGTTTTCGTTGAGCGATTGATCAATGTGTAAATGAAGAGTGTCTTGTTTTGAGGAAATTGTTTTGGGTCTCTCTTTGATTTTTTAATCTTTGCCTCTTGCATGTGTTTTGAGAGATTTCATTAGTACTCAAAGCATTTTTGTTGATTTTCATTCTACATTTTTCAGCGTGCTTATAAGAAAAATACAAAATATTTTTGTTTTGTTTCGCTTTATAAAATGAAAAGTTTCATTTCGATTCACTTCTAAGTGCATTTAGTGAAAGGAAAGAAATTGTAAAGTTTTTGTTTTGCTTTAAGATTGTGCACTTGAAGATAAAAGTGAATGTCATTCCATGCATTTGTTTTTTTTTTCTGCGTTGATTGCATGAGTTTCCTTCTCCTTAATTAACGTAGTTTTCATCAAAATGAATGATCTATTCAATCATTTAGCTGAATCTTAGCGATTCAGGTGACATCGATATGACTTTAAAACCGAGACATAATTCAAGATCAACTTTAAAATTTATTCAATAAACCTAAGGATCATTTGGAACCTAAGGAATCACATTTAGAGGTCTAGGCTAGAGACGTGTTCCAACGTCGTTAAGCATAGGAGTTGTCACCAACAGTTTGTGTTACAGTCTTGGGGTGATATCCCATCCCACGTATGGAAGTATATTGATGTATGAAATTATATTTTAGGATGCTCTCATTGAACGTAACGCATTAGACAACACTACTACAGATTTGGACTCCCACATACCGTCGCGTATATTTTGGGAGACACCATTAGGATGAAAACCTACCATAGGTAACTGAGTCAGCCGCCTTGTAGAAATCAGACACCGAACACAACATTCAGGGATATTGGTTGTCGTACGTCAAGACCTTGGTCATTTCTCTTTCATTTGATCACCAAGGTGTATATTGCAGTTCACAGTTACCTGGTAATCCTTTTTCCTAGTTCACCCCTTTTGATTTGTTTTGTTTTTAATTTATAAAAATTATTATCCACGATAAAAATTTTCCCATACTCATCTCCTTAAATGATCTTAGGTTGAGATCAATGTCATTGGTTCCTGATTTCATCAACCCAGGGGTCCCCTCAGATGTGAATTCTGGTCCATTTCCTTCTTTTGGAAATGTTGGTGCCCTGTATATGGTAACGTTGTCCCTCCCAGGGTTAACCATTGGTCTGCCAGTTTGGTTTATTTCAACCCCTGTGGTTTCAAATGTAACAACTTTTTCTCAACCGAGTTATCCTCCGCCTGAACAATGTCAACCCCATGTTGAACTTAAGCTTTACCCCTCACCTTCTTCACCCATTTCTTCACCTCACTTTTCCTCTTCGCCTGGTGAAAGTCTGGATTCTAATACCCAAGTGGCTAAGAAGAAGAAGAAGAATTCGAAGAAGAAGAAAAAAAATAAGCAAGGGGGTAAACCAACAACCATTGCTACCCATGCAACTAATATTGAGAAACCTCCCATTTCATCTCATAAAGTTAAATTCCCTTGCAAGATATGCGAGGGTGACCATATTCTTAAATACTGCCATGGTATTGTTGAGATTTCTTAAATTAATTTTGGTGAAAATCTCATGAATGTGACAACAATAGGATTTGTTGCTAAATTGACTCCATCTAATCCTGATGTGGAGTTATTGCATCCTATTTTGTTGTGAGTGAATTTATGATTCAGTTTCTACTCCCAGCTATAAAATGTAAGCCCGTAGAGGCAAATGAGCATGAGTAATGTGAGGTGAGTGGAAGAGATGTGCAGATGCAAAACTCTGCTATTGTAATTCTCCTTTTGCTGAATGAGATTTCTGACGCCCCTGTTTGGTGGATGTAGCCCAGATTGGTTGGGTGAACCACGTTAAATATCTGTTGTCTCATGTTTTATGCTGTGCATCTATGTGTTTATTTATTATTTTCCCAAGGTGTTAGAAGTGTGGCCCGTTGGCCCGATTCATCCTTCGTCATCAACCTCTAGACATCATGCTAGTGATGAACCTTCAGCTAGAGATAATGAGACTCGTAAGAATTAGGGTAAGATCAATTTTCCCTGTAGGCTATGTGAAGGGAACCATCCCATTCACCTCTTTCCCTATCTCCATGAAGCCTCCAAAGTCCTAGATACCATTTTGGCTTCTGAATCCTATCTTCTCGTTGGTTACCATAAGTTTTCTTCGAGTCTTCTGCTATTTGATCAAGTAATTGGTCAAGATTTATCTCCAATCAATTCTTCTCTCTCTGAAAGTTAGTCTCACGAGTCTGTTTCCAACCAATCATTGGTTGAGAAAAATTTCGACCTGATTCCACCCACATTTCATCAGGTCTTTTCCGTAGAGAGTGGATCTCCTTCCAGTTAGGTTCTCTTTGTTTCCTCTGCTTCCCTGGAACCGAAGGGCGATCCTCCCATTTCCATGATCCAGGAGGATGATCCTCCAACTCCCATCACCATAGTTCTAGAAATTTCTCCTCCTAATATCGTTCCCGAAGTTCGGGAGGATGGTCTTTCTGCTCTTGTAACACAAGGAGATAGTCCTCTTATTCCTATGGCACCCCCTCTATGTAGTCTGGTCGCTTCATTTGAATGGAGTCGATTCACGGGATACCATATTCCTTATTATGTGCCCTTTGAGATCACTGTACAGGCCTGAAATATGGCCATACCAAGCACAATTATAGATGAAGGCGCATCGGTTAATATTCTATCCTCAACTACCTGGAAAGTTTTCGGTTCTCCACCGCTTGTGCCTGTTACTCAAAATTTGTTGGCTTTTAACAGAGGAACCAATCAACCGTTAGGATCCTTCCGAAGCTACCTATTTCTTTAGGAGGAAAAAATGTCTATATAGATATGATGGTTGTCCAAGGTCCCTTGGATTTTAACCTACTCCTAGGGTGCAATACACTTATGTCATGGGAGCGCTTGTTTCTTCCCTCTTTTGTGTGGTTTTTTTTCCACATGAAGGTCGGATCATGACCATTGATCAACTTTCATTCATTAGTCTTGATGTGACATCTAGTCTACTGTCGTTCTTTCCTGGTTCTTTCCTGCTAGTGGTATCTTCCCCGCCATAGGTTAATTATGTGACCACATGCTCATTGCCCTCATCCATTTATAGTGTTGTCGTGTACTATTTACCAGGGGAATTAGATCGTGATTTCTGAGATGTCGTTCTCCCATCATATGAGAACATATTGGAAGCCATGAATTTTCATATGTCTTGATCATGTCTCCAGAGCATAGTTCATTTTCTTATGTCAAGCTCCCTAAGCAATGAAACAAGCTCTTTAGAGAAAATTTATTTTCTTTTGTCAAGCTCTTTAAAAAATAAACCAAGGAGTATTGAGGATATTTATTTTACTATGTCAACCTCGTTAAAAAATGAAACAAGTTCCGTTTTTAATTTGAGTCTTTGATAAGATCTCGTAAGATCCCAGTCGAGTCTTTCACTTGATCTCGTAAATGAACCTTCACTCGATCCACCTGTTAGTAACTAGCAGTCTACTCTGGCGAATGGACTTAAGCTTGGGGGCATGTACCTAGTATCAAGTTGTCTTGTTGGGGACATGCAAATTTTCTTTTCTCAAGCAGAGTTTCTAATGTTTCAAGCTTGTATCAAAATGAAACCTCATTACCTTTTGTACATCAATGTGCAGTTTTGGTTCTGATTTGGTGTGATTTTTGTGAACCATTTTCCTACTTATCTTGTTTTACTTAACAGATGCATTGTTCTACGATAGAAATTTGCAGAAATAGTAAAACTATGATCATCATTACACCATACATGGAACAACATATATATCTATACATCGATTTGGTTTGAAAATAGTGTTCAAAGTACATCATAACCTCAAAAAATAATATATGTTCTCGTACATAGCGAAACTCGCAGGTCTCGGAAAAACTAAAACTACATAAAGCAAAACTAAACTAATCGGCATGATGATCACAATAGCAGGCTATTGCTCGAATAAATCGAGTCAACAGTCCATGAATTCGATCGGATACTCCTATAGTATGCTGCTGGTACTGGCAGGGAATGTCTCCTACTCGAGCATACTCTGGAATCCCATCTGTCAAAGCATCCAGGTTCTGAGCAATCTCTTATTCTCCATCTGCTCCTTCCATATATGGAGCGGCCTCGAAATCTCTCGCCACCCTTCTGGCGATAGGCGACATCCCTTTTGGCCTCTGTGGTGCAACATCTGTGACACATAAAGTTTCAATATCAACACACACACATATATATAACATAAACATGCAAAAGATAACAAAAAACATGTTTTACCTCTGTTATCCCAGTGTTCACCTGCTGGAAGTGGTAAATCAGGATCACCCTGTAAATCCGTCTCGGAGTATGGCCAATCCTCCACCACAATCAGCTGACGCCTCAGCTATGTAAAGAAGGAGGGTTTGAATGACATCTATTTTTCGTCTCCTCCATGAGGCATCAACTCTGCCCACCTCGTCAGTCGTGGCTCCCATGGTGCCAGTGCCGCTACCTCTACCCCCTGGTATTGGAACAATGGTACCCATTATAGGAAGATTTCTGTCAAAATAAATATGTACCCAAACTGCTTCAACTTGTTGTTTTTTCTCTTTTTGAGTTTTTTTTTCATGTTTTCCACCATGACCTCTGACCAGTTAAAAATGGTGGGTTCCATACAATCCACCACAGGTTGGAGTTGAGCCTTGGTGGCATCATGCGGTTCTTGCACCTCAGCCACACGTGTAATGGTATATAACACCACTTTGAGTGGTAGATTTCCCACAATGCTTATTGATATCTTCCCGCTCGAAGATCTTATTACCTTGGAGCATGCTTTCCCAATGAGCATGTCCATGCTTTCTCCCATGATTCGAGCCCCAGTTAGAAGTGCTCGTGCCCCTCTACGTGAGAGTTCAGTAATGAAGTAAATGTCATCCATTTCAATCTCAAGCTCTTGATCACCAAGGATAAACCTCTCCCGATATGTATCCTAGATGTTAATCAAATACTGTAATAGATTTGGTTGTGCTCTTATGCCTGAAGTCATGAAGAACTTGAGGAGCCTACAATTCCACAATGCAGTGATACAATATCTGTCATCAATAGTTGCTCTGTCAACATCATCGTGATCTTTCTCTTTCCACTCAATCGCCATGATTGTCTGCTTTTCCTTCCTGCAACAACGTTCAAAATATTCATTGTCAGCATATATGCTTAAAAATATGATTTTAAATGGATTTCTAGAGAAAAATTTGTCACATTTTTATGCTCTACGGGTGGCGCACTTGTTTTAAAAACAACAGCGTAGATCAATGCCCTTCCCGTTTTAAAAAATGCAGTCGAATGCAATTCCAAAATGGGACCCCTGCATCGATCCTCCGCGAAAACTACTCTAAAATCTTCCTCCCAAAAATTAATCATGCCACGAAAAGAAAAAAAACAGGTATTGAAATGTAGGGAATGAATGTGCCTCTTACATGGCATTAACGGTTCATTGATTGGCCTCCCGGATCTCCCACGATCTACTTCTGAAGAACTGAGGTAAAAGAGGGTAAAACACTTCTTCTCAAGAGTGTGAAGGTAAAAAGTGAAATGTTTTTTACTTTCCCTATATTTATAAGTGTTCAAAGTCACTTTAGCATTTTTTTATCATACTTTAATAGCATTTTAATATTTTTACCTCGAAAATAGATTATGGGTTTTTTCTTATGCAACAACAGGGTTAATTTCTTCACGGATGACATATTTACGAGTTCTATTTTACTACTTTTTTAGACTCGATTAAAAATAAATGAAAAGTAACCCCTTGGAGTCATATTTAAACTCTTTTCTGACTCTCTAAACATGAAAATATTTTCGAGTTCTTGTCATTTTGAACTCGTTAAAGTGCACGAAACTTCATTTACCCAATATACATTTACCCCTTTTTCAGGCTGGGATAAATTATTTACGAAAAAGGAATAACTTAGTTGATCGCGACTAATAGATTCTCTCACACTTTTTTTTCTACCTTTTCAGGTATGAGGGATTATTTACGAAAAGGTTCATCTAGAGTTTTCTTTTCATCTCTTCTCAAACTCTCTAAAAATGAAAAGACATCGAGTTCCACCTTTGTCTGGCTCGATAAAATTTAACGGCATTGGATCGGTCATCATGACAACACCGAGTTCCTCCTTCCTAGGGCTCATAAAATGTACTAGGATGGATTTTTCTGAAGGAAAAACTTATATGAAAATAATATAATATCCCTTTCAAGCTTGTATTCAAAAATAATTTGGGTACTCGCCATAAAAGGTGGGGGAAAATGGAAAGTATTAATCAGTTGTGTTGGCAGTATATCACTCTTGAACATGACACATCCTTTGTTTCACACTGGGTTGGGTACATCCTACATGTGTCACTTTACCTCTATGGGACTGGGAAATCTATTTTTCCTCTCATGCCATTACCACTTTCGTCAACATGACCTCTGATTCCATTTGATTCAAATATTGCCAAACTCCGAAATCGTGTCACCAATATGTTCAAGAGAAGTTCCTTCTGCATCTTATTCATTTCCTGGTTCTCTGATCACTTTCATTATTATCTTATTGCCTTTATCTCATGTCGATGATGTGGGATGCATTATGGCCCTCCTTCGAATGATCGCTTCCTGTCGACTTCAGCTCATTATCTGGGAAGTTGATCTAGATATCCCTTTTCAGTACCTTAGAAGCTGCATGCTGTTGTAGAGGTAAATCCCCTCTGCGGTCAGAGGCAATCCCACTAGCCCTAGAGTGGGTATAGCAACAATCGAAACACGCAAAGCTATTGATTCCTAGTTACAAAAGATATAATTGCGATAGATCGCTTACCGTGATTCCTTCGCTGTTGTTGTCGAAGAAGAAGTGGTGCTTTCATTCCTAGCTGGACAGGTCACGATCCGTGGCTTGGTTCATCCAGATACTTGTACACATGCAAAGAAGAGAGACAACATGCAACGTAATATTTCACACTTTATAACTATCGATCAGTCAGAGAGGAACGAATGAAATTACATTATATAATGGACAAACACAATCATGGAACCAATAACAGAGTCATGTATATTAAGGTATGAGAGAAATATTGCAACCAGTGCTTTGACATCGTGATCTTCCTTCGACAGGATTCCATCGGGACGTGTCTCACAAAGCTCGTTAGGGATTTGACAAAACTCTCTCTCTCACAGGGTTCTCTTTAGCTCTGCTCTTGATTGTCACTCAGCTATAATTTCCTTCCCAAAAGTTCAGCTAGCTAACAAATGGATAGGGCATGCTTCTATATATGGGGGAAGGGAAGTTGGGATCCCTATAATCATGGGATAGAGTCCTATCTCTTAGGAAGGTTCCATGAGAGGTGGAAAACCACTTCCTAATCAGGGAGATCCAGAGCCAAACAACCCAACCTCTTTTTGATGATTCGTTCTGAAGTTGTTAGAATCAAACTTCTGCCTCCTATTGTTAAAAAAAATTCCTTAATAGGCTTGGTGTGGGCACAACATAGGGACAAAGAAAGTGGCACGGGCCTAGTGTAACTTTTCCAGGTCGGTGCGAGTGATGAATTGGATACTCACGCCAAGGCCAAAACATATGTTTTTAGGGTTTTCCAGAGGAAATTTTCTTGAGGATAATTCTTGCCCTTATGCAGAAGGATGCCATCAAGGTGTTTTTAGGACATTTTACTATTCACAGGACATGGGAATAGTCCTCCAATGTACGGGACGAGGGATTGCAGGGATGGTGACAAAATGCTGTGTAACAGATGCCCCCTAAAGGATGAGGTCCGAGAGAGAGGGAGGGGTGAAATGCTTTATGAGAACACGTTCAACTGAAAAATTTGTCGTCGGAAGACCATCTCTGATATATGATATGTGGTATGGGCATAGCCATCCATAATGAAGTAAAAAAAAACTGGGATCCAAGGTATGGACGTAGCCATCCAGTAAAATAAGGATCAACAAGTAGACTTAGGTATAGTTGTAGCCATCCAATCAAAAGAATCATGTAATAAGTCATAATAATCCACAAAGAACCCACAGCCTGGATTTCATCAGACAAAATCTAGGGTCTTGCGCTCCGTCTCCATCCGAACATCGTCTCATTACCAGTCAATGATGAAAACTGTTAACAGACGCAAGAGAAACCACCAATAATGGAAATGGATCTCAAGGTA
Source organism: Pinus albicaulis (assembly GCA_034641835.2). Lineage (NCBI taxonomy): Eukaryota > Viridiplantae > Streptophyta > Pinopsida > Pinales > Pinaceae > Pinus > Pinus albicaulis. The sequence continues at coordinate 1,172,913,995 of CM076577.1, forward strand.
CAAGAGGTACAATCCACGGAATGTGAACAATGATCTGGCTTCGAACACTCGTAGAATCATCCGATCGAAGGAAAATAATGAAAACCTTGCATCGAATGTGAAGAACCTACCATTGAGGCATGCAGGCTCCAAGGTACCTGAAGGGAGTCTCTAGAACAACTTCCTGGATAATGAGCTGAAGTCGACAGGAAGTGACCTTGATCGAAGGTGGGCCATAATGTTTCCCATATCATCGAAACGAGACAGAAGGATATGATGTTTGTGAATCAAGACCGACAGAGAATCAGAGGGCGGTTGAAAATTGCAGAGGCAAACTTCTCTTGAACATATCGGTGGCACGACATTGGATTTGGAAGTATTTGACATCAAGGGATCTGAGGTCATGGTGATGTGTTAAAGAGCAGATGAGCGGTCAAAATATATTACCCAAACCCATGAAGGCAAGTAGATAACAAGATGAGATGTCCCCATCCTGACACGAATGCAAACAAGTGCCATGTTCAAGAGCGACATACTGCCGACACGACTATAATATTGGTTCCATTTTCCCCCACCATTTCTGGCGAGTACCCTAATTATTTTTGAAAACAAGCTTGAAGGGGATAACATATGCTTGTGATGTAAGTTTTTCCTTCGAACAAATCCAACCTAGTACATTTTATGAGCCCTAGGAAGGAGGAACTCGAGTAACGTCATTACGACGGAGTCCGATGTCATCAGTTTTTAAGGAGTCTGACAAAGGAAGAACTCGACATCTTTTCGTATTTAGAGAGTTTGAAAAGACAACGGAAAATAAAACTCTGGCAGTCCCTTTTCATAGGTAGTCCCATAGATCTGAAAACGTAGAAAACTATGTCTGAGAGAACCTCCTAGTTGCAATAGGCTAGGGTATTCCTTTTTCGTAAATAATTTATCCCAGCCCGAAAAAGGGGTAAACCTATACTGGGTAGATGTCGTTTCGCAGCCAATTTAACGAGCTCAAAACAACAAGCTACTCGAAAATATTTTCAGTTTTAGAGAGTCAGAAAAGAGTTTAAAGGTGACTCCAATAGTGAATTTTTCGTGTTTTTACCGAGTCTGAAAAATTATAAAATACAACTCGTGTCTTTGTCAAAACCACGTGAAAAAACTGTTGCTGCACAAAAGGCGCGTGTAAAACATATTCGACGAAAATAATGTAAAAATATGTCGACAAATATGTTTAAAAACCCGTTTAGGACTTTGAAAAGCTATAAAAGACCAACAGTGGTAAAAAATATTTACTTTTCACTTTTTACCTCTTTACAGAGCAATAGTGACCCTTTTGTGCTTCGATCTTCAGGCGTCGAGTGCGACCAATCCAATGGACCAAATTGAATTCCGTCCGGTTCAGGTAAGAGCCAACCCCTTTGTCCATATTTTAAGTTACATTTTACTGTATTTAATCATTGTTTGAACAACCAATGAAATGTGATTTTGAATACCCAAGGAGGCTTATAACGTTCCTATTTTTTATTGATGCAGGTATCCAGCAAAAAGGATGGTCATTGAATGGAAAGAGAGAGAGCATAGTGAAGAGGATGAATTGGAAATGGGAAACGAGAAGTGTATGAATGCTCTTCGAAATTGCAGGCTGAAAAAAATCTTTTTGACGCCATGTCTCTGGGCTCATCCCCAACTACTGCAGTATCTCATCAGCATTTGGGATGAGGATGAGGAGAAATTCAAACTTCGAGACCAGAAACTTGAGCTTGAAGTATCATATGTATAATTCATCACTTGACTGTCGTACAGGGGTCCAGTCCCTATTCTGACCGGTACCAGGCCTTCAGGAGGAAACATGGAAATGGTCATGAACAGGGTGTGCCCAAGGGCACGCAAAGGGATAGGGAGCGGGAAAGTAGACATTCAGACCATCCTCGATCTAGCATTGAAAGTAGTGCTACACACCATTACGCGGGCTGTGAGATCGTAGGCACTACACGAGGCCATAAAGACGCATCTACTACTTGCATCGGAGTGTATGAACCCAACTATCTTTGACTGGGCCACGATCGTGACCATGAACATTAAACAAAAACTCACAAAATGCAAGAAGACCAAACTAAAACAGTGTGGATATGGGTCGATTCTGGTGTCGTTCTTCCTCGAACAATTACCTATTTTTCAGCTCTAGGAGGCCATAGTCCCAGATCCACCACTGAGAGAGCCACGAATGGCTCGATGGGCAGCATTGATGCCCCGGGTAGGGGGCGGCCAGTAGATGTCCTGGCGACCCGAGTTCTTTGACTGGCTCTGAAAACAGTTGATCGTCGTGGAGGACTGGCCCTATGTGGGCACCAATTTTATCAGAGACCCAGACCTTCCGCTCCCAGAGGGAGAGGACTAGGACGAGGAGCTTGGTAAGACTCATTTTTGTATTTTCATGAGTTTTATGATTTTTTGGTATACATGCATGTTCTAACAGTTAATCCTATATGTATGAAAATGTTGGCCTAGAGAGGCTCGCCGGAATGTCATCAATAGCGAGGAGGACCCCTCTCGCTCATGACCCTCAAGGTGAGGGGGGCGAGGGGGATGAGCTCGTACAGAACCTAGAGGGGATCGCTCGTGGAGTTACAGATTATGCTCGTTTAGCTGATGTTCCCCTAGCTTATCAAAGGCACACTGTAGGGGTGTCGAGTCATCTCCACAGCTTACTGAGGCAGTTGGTGCTGGCAGTGACGTGCTACCATGAGCACCATGCCGATTAGTCACCTAGGATTTCTATTTGCATATTTTTGAGAGACATGTCGTCTCCGAATGTAACTGAAACAAACATGTATATTTTGGTTTTATATGATGCACACAATGCAAACACTCAACATATATATATAAATATAAATATATATATATATATATATATATATATATATATATATATATATATATATATATATTCTACATGGATCTTGCTTTGCATATGTGATGATGTTTTATATGTTATGCAAATGTATAATACAATGTTACCTAATGTATCAGCTAAATAATCTGCATAAGTAACGACCCAATGAAAAAGTTAAAAGTTCGCAAAATGCATCAAACCGACATATTTTATTTTTACACAAGCTTAAAAGCACAAACGCAAACTATGCTTGAAAATGAGTTTTATGTTTTATGCAAGCTTAAAACACAAATGTAAACTATGCTTGAAGATGGGTTTCATTTTTACGCAAGCTCGAAACATAAAGTAAAGTATGCTTGAAATGAGTTTTCATTTTTACGCAAGCTTGAAAACACCAAATAAACTATGTTTGAAATGACAAGGAAAACTGGGCATGCCCCCAGCATGGTGACTCAATTCGAGGTGTACATGCCCCCCAAGCTTCAGTCCATAGAAAATGGAGTGAAGGTACAAAACACAAGAGTAAGAGAGACTCGACCTGAATTTGACGAAATCTAACAAAAACTCGAATTGAATGGGAATGTGTTTCATTGTTTTAACGATGTTGACACACTTAAAAGAACTGTCCTCAAATCCGAATTCATTCTTTAACGAGGTTGACATAGTAAACGAACCATCCTCGGAATGACCTTGTTTCATTTTTAGGGAGCTTGACACAAGCAAACGAACCATGCTCCAATAAACCTTGTTTCATGGTTTAAGGAGCTTGACACAAGCAGATGAACCATGCTTCGACATAACTCATCATAATGAATAAGAAGTTATAGCTTCCAAGGGTTGCCCGTCTGATGGAAGGAAAACATCTTCGAAGTCTAGAACCAATGCCCCCAGCACACGATGTACAACGACACTATCACTGAATACGGACACAGGACAAGTAGCCACATAATTGACATGCGGCGGGGATGACACAATCGGTGGATAAAGATCCAACAGGGATGATGGTGGGCTAGCTACCATATTAGGACCAAATAAAGCAAGCTGATCGATGGTCACGATCCAACCTTGGTGCAGAAAACACATCACATGAAAGAGGGAGGAGACAAGCGCTCCCATGGCATAAGTATAATTGTGGCCCAAGAGTAAATTAAAGTCCAAGGGGCTAGGAACTATCAACAGTTTTCCCTCCCAAAGTAACAGGCAACTTCGGAAGGATCCCTAACGGTTGACTAGTTCCTCTGTTAAACGCCAACAGATTCTACGTAACAGGCACAAGTGGCGGTGAACCGAAAGCTTGCCAAGTAGTATTTCCAAGTAGTTGAGGATAAAATACTAACAGACACACCTTCATCTATAATGGTGCTGGGTACGACCAAATGGGAGGCTTGTACCGTGATCTCAAAGGGCACATAAGAAGGAAGGCGATAACCTGTGAATCGACCCCAATCGAAGGAAGCGACCAAACTACTTGGAAGGGATACCATTGAATCGAGATGGTCTTCCCCTGGTGTTACGGGAGAAGAAGGAGCATCCTCCACCACCTCCATCATGGAGGGAGAAGGAGTATCCTCTGGGACCTCCATCATGGGAGGCGGAGGAATAGCTTCCTGAGATATAGGGACAGGAGAATCTTTCTCCAAGTCTGAGGAATCTAAAGAAACAAGAAGAACCTGAGGGCTGTGAGATCCACTCTCAACGGAAAAGACCTTGTGCACCATAGATGGGGCCAGCTCAATTGATCCCACGACCAATGGTTGGTCATGGATGGGTTCATGATGGTGAATTTCTAGGGGAGTGGGATCAAGCAAGGATGACTCTTAACTGATCGTTGAATCAAATGGTGAAGGACTCAAAGAAAGTTGTTTGTAACTAGCCGGAAGGCATGGTGCAGAAACAGTCGAGTTGTCCAAAACTCTCTTGGCTTCATCCATATATGGACAAAGGTGAATGGCATGATTCCCTTCACACAATTTACAGGGATTGGTGAGCTTACCCTGAATCTTAGGAGATTTACCAGCACTAGCTGAAGACGTTCCCCCAAACTGACTCTCGAAAGCCAAAGGCAACGACGGACGACCATTGGACCATACTTCAAGCACCTTGGGAATGCCAGGGAAATCTCGAAGAAGATGGTTTCCCTAGAACAAAATGCAAGGGAACTTAACTTTCCGCAGAGGGTTGGAAGATTCATCGAGAGCAGGTGTTTTAGAAGCAATAGCTGCAGAATTAGCCTCTCGCTTTTATGATTTCTTCTTCCTAGTCTTCTTCTTCTTCTTCTTAGCCACCTGGGTACTAGAATCCAAACTTTCACCAGGTGAAGTAGAAGATGAGGATGAAGAAACAGGCGAAGAAGGGGAGAGGTCCACCTTCGAATCAACATGGCGTTGCTCAAGCGGAGGAGTGGATGGTACGGTAGCTGGAACACTTGAGACTACAGAGGTTGAAAACAACCAAACAGGAAACCCAACAGTTAACCTAGGGAGGGATAACATGGCCATATAAGGAGCCCCAATATTTCCTAAAGAAGGAAAAGGACTAGGACTCCCTTCAGAGGGGACTCTTTGATTGGAAAACTCTGGAAAAGTTGCCATCGGAAACGACCTTGAAATAAAACACTAAGGAAAAAAATTCTAACCAGGAATATTTCGTGGGCGATTAATTTTTAAGACACTGAAACCAGACTCTATTGTTTCATATTTTAAGAGTCGAGAAACAAGAAAAAGGTGACTCTATCGCTTTCAGGTTGGACACGAGCTTGAAAGGACAAGAGCTCGATGATCTTTTCAGTTAAAAGAGTCAGTAAATATCAAAGTGATTGCTTTGGTAATCTAGCTAAATGCGTGTATCAGATATCTATGAACTGCCATATACACCTTGGTAAAAATGAAAGAGAAATCAACCAAGGACTTAATGTACATGCAGGTAATCTCCCCGAATGATGTGTTACACGTCTCTACCTTAGACTACTAGATATTCCGTTAAGTTTCAATGTTGCCTTAGGTTAATTCAGTAAATTTTAAAGTTGATCTTCAATTTACATTTCGATTTCAAGGCCCTATCGAATGTTGGATCTCATAAAACCTCTAGATGAAAACTACATGCCACAAAATATCATTTTTTTCAATAAAGAGCTATCTACAGGAGAGTTGAGATCTTTCAAATGATAGCAAAATGAACACACAAAAACATCCACTACCGATTTCAATGCAAGCTAATGAAACTGGAAAACTTTTCTCTAGAATTATACAACACTAGTAATGCGAAAGAGTTTTCAATCTTCACTATGCCAATCAAAAATGCAAAAGATTTTTTTTTTAAATAGTCCCTTAGAGTGAAGAAGAATCTCGAAAGAGACCCAAACAAACCATGTAATCTAGGCTTGGAGCAACACAAAGAGAAACTGAACGAAAGAGAGGACAATCACTCAATAAACGCAATGACTCAATTGGATTCATGAAGATAAATGCAAAGAGGCATAAACAAAGTTGACCGAGAAAGAAAAGACCCAAAACTCCCATAGGAGGCTCAGCACACTGAATCACCTAGAAGCCCTAGGGCTAAAATGAAAAACTGATAGAAAAGGGCAAAGAAACCAGAGGACAAGGGCTAAATACAGTGAAAAATGACTTCAAAGCACTCAAACAATCAGAAAAAACAAACCAGGACCAAAACTCAAGCTCAGAAAGTCCAAAACCAGGCAAACCCTAAAACCTACCAGGGTTGGTGCGCCTGTCTGGCTGTAATCTGTGCCAAACAGGGGATGGCGCAGGTTCCTAACTAGCAACTAGTGCCCTTCAGTGCAACTGTCAGAGGGATAACTGCGCCAATCAGGTTTACCCTATAAAATTATAAAAATGAATGAACAGAGGCTAGATCTGGTCTTCTGGGGGCTGAATAGGGTTTTAACACCAAGGAAGGGGAACCAGAAAAGCAGAATAATCAAACAAAAAGCCACAAAACAACCAAATGGAGGAAGTACCAACTCCCACTGATCCCCAATAGAGTCTCCAAATTGTTGTGGAGTTAAATCCCCTCTACAGACAGAGGCAATCCCACTAGCCCTAGAGTGGGTCTAGCAACAATCGAAACACGCAAAGCTATTGATTCATAGTTACAAAAGATAGAATCGCGATAGATCACTTACCGTGTTTCCTTCTCTATTGTTGTTGAAGAAGAAGTGGCGCTTCCGTTCCTAGCTGGACAGGTCACGATCCGTGAGCTCGCTGCATCAAGATACCTGTACACATGCAAAGAAGAGAGACAACATGCAATGTAATATTTCACACTTTATAACTATTAATCAGTTAGAGAGGAATGAATGAAATTGCATTATATAATGGAAAAACACAATCATGGAACCAATAATAGAGTCATGTATATTAAGATACGAGAGAAATATTACAACCGGTGCTCTGATGTCGTGATCTTCCTTCGACATGATTCCAATGGGACATGTCTCACAAATCTCGTTAGGGATTTAACAAAACTCTCGCTCTCACATGGTTCTCCTTAGCTTTGCTCTTGATTGTCACTCAGCTATAATTTCCTTCCTAAAAGTTCAGCTAGCTAGCAAATGGAGAGGGCGGGCTTTTATAGAGGGGGGAAGGGAAGTTGGGATCCCTATAATCATGGGATAGAGTCCTATCTCTTAGGAAGGTTCCATGAGAGGTGGAAAACCACTTCATAATCAGGGAGATCTGGAGCCAAACAGCCCAACCTTTTTTTGATGATTCGTTCTGAAGTTGTTAGAATCAAACTTCCACCTTCTATTGTTAAAAAACATTCCTTAATAGGCTTCGAGTGGGCACAACACAGGGACAGAGCGCCAAGTGGTGCGGGCTTAGTGTAACTTTTCTAGGTCGGCGCGAGTGATGAACTGGATACTCGCGCCAAGGCCAAAACATCTGTTTTTAGGGTTTCACAGATGAAATTTTCTTGAGGAGAATTCTTGCCCTTATGCAGAAGGATGCCATCAAGGTGTTTTTAGGACATTTTACTGTTCACAGGTCACGGGAATAGTCCTCCAATGTACGGGACGAGGGATTGCAGAGACAGTGACAAAATGTTGTGTAACGCATGCCCTAATGGCATGTTGTTCGCATATGATGATAGGCTTACATTATTGGACTTCGATCAAATGATTTCACGGGATTTCAACACCAACTCCTTATTCGCATCTCGTGGATTGTACTGCTAGTGCCTTGAGGGCCATTGTCGATTTCTCTTGTGCCTGTTAACAATTTACATCATTGACTAGTAATCAAGCGATTTTATTGCATGTTCGACTTCAAATCATTTATTCACATGCATGAATTTGTACTTGATCGAGTCATGATGGAGCACAAGACCCTAGGTTTTGTTTGATAAAGCCTAGGCTGCGAGTTGATATGTATTATTCAGGATTGTACACATGACACTTTCATTTGGATGGTTGTGACCATACCTTGAGTCTATATTTGTGATCCTCTTTATTTGAATGGATGGGACTTTTATGGATGGTTGCATCCATACCTCACGTCATGTGATTATCTCATAGATTTCAGTTATGTATATGTGATTTTTTGCGTAGGTTTTTCGACGACAACGACTTGGTCCTGGCATGTACTCGTAAAGCATTTCACTCCTCACTCTCGTTCAACCTTCATGCTTTAGGGGGCATTTGTTACACAACAATTTTTCATTGTCCCTGTACTCCTCGTTTTTTATCCTGGAGACCCCTAACAATGACCCCTATGTTTATTTTCCAGTATTAAAATGTGTCATTTTATCCCTTGCATCATATTGATTAAACTCTCCATTGACCATCCTGAAGCAAGTCCATAAAAACATGATTATCTGGAGTGGTGCACCCTCTGTGTGTCTTCCTCACATCGATGACTCTTTTTTGGTCTGGGGCAGCGCTGATCGACGTTAGAATGAGAATCATACCCGCATAAATCCTCTTTTGGAATGTTTTAAAAAAAATGGAATTGAAGCTTCGAGATCTAGAAGATTCTTGACGGAGAGCTGGCTGTTTGTTCCTGAGGATAGAGTCAAGCTTCTCCCTTTGGGATTCTTGTTCTCACAAAACTGGAACCACCCAAAGGGATAACCCATTTCCCCACCTTAAGTGGATCGATGTTCCCTCTTCCCTTGCTATAAAATGGACATCCTCCCATACCTTTACTAGTTAGAAAAGAGATAAAAGAACAACAGGGAAATATTTGTTTCTACAGGCATTGAGCGAGAGTTGAGACCTTCGGCCCCTTCATATCAAGTTGAAATGAGTTCTTTGGAAATGTTCCTGGATCCAAACTCGTTGAAGGAGAGCTATGACATCAAGGCACAGGTTGTAACTCCTGCTCTCTATATTAATAAAATACAATTGATTCTTGCTTTCTATTCTCATATTTAATGTATGATTGGATTTCTAGTTCTCCTTGATCAACTACATATATTGCTTATGCGAGATATATGTTATGCTTTCACATTTGTTTTTGTTTGATCTCTTGTGCAGGTAACCAAGCGCTGGCGACAGAGATGATATGAATATGGAGCGCAAAGGATCAAAGGATTCAAGCGAGGAACAAAATCAGATTGAGGTAGGTGATCTATTCACGATCTGTGTCCATTTACAATCTATTAAAGTAGGCTTCTAATTGTTCCCTATTGTTACTAGACCAATCGTAGGGCTAGAGGGATCGTATTTTTCCGTAGAGAGTATTTTCCTACATAACACCATCCATTAAAAGGACTCCCCCAATCGAAAAATCAGATGAATATGTATGCACCTCAAAAGATCTCTCAAATTCAGGTAGCCTCAGTATCGGTGTTGTCCCCATCCTTCTCTTCAAATCTTCAAAAGTTGCGTGACACTTATCTATCCAATTCTGTCGCATTTCCTTCTTCAAAAGGTATGTCAGTGGCATTGTCACCTTGGAATAACCTTCTAAAAATTTTCGTTGGTAGTTGGTCATCCCCAAGAAGACTCTCATATCATGGACATTCTTCGGTTCAGCCCAATCATCAATTTCCTGCACCCTGCTAGGCTACATCCGTATGTGACCTTGACCCACTATGTGTCCAAGGAATGGAATATTTGTTTGAGAAAAAATACACTTTAACTTATTTAAGAACAATTGATTCTTATTCAATGCCTCAAATACCAAAGCCAAGTATCTCTTATGATCCTCCATGTTATCATTGAATATCATGATGTCATCAAAGTATACAACAACAAAATTATCCAGGAATAGATGAAGAACAACGTTGCACAACCCGAATGGCATGACAAGAAACTCAAAATTTTCGTATCTCATCATTGTCGTGGTCTTCTTCTTTCCCCCTCTACTATCCACACTTGATAATACCCATGTCTCAATTCCATCTTCGAAAACACTCAGTATTTTGCAAGCTTATCTAAACAATCCACAAAAAGTGGCAACGAATACTTTTTCTTTATCATTTGGTTGTTCAGTGCATGATAATCACAACACATCCATAACTCATTCATATATTTCTTCCTATATAACAATACTGGAGCACCATATGGGGACCTTGAAGGTTGTATGAAACCTGTATCATATAACTCCTTCATTTGTCGCTTCAACTCCTCCAACTTCGGCCCTAGAAATCGATAAGGAGCTTTGGCTACAGGTTATTTCCCAAGCTCTTGATCAATGTTATGGCCCACTGCATGCCTCAACGGATGTACTTTCAACAACTCATCAGGCATAATATCTGCATATCTCTCCAATACATCAAAAATATCAGCTGGAATAGGCCTCCCGGCTGCATCATCATCCTCAAGCTCTATGATGATTGTCACATATGTATCAACATCTACATCCCACATCGCCCTACTCATACTTAGTGCAGATACAGTTTCATCGTCGCTTCCCTACATTGATGGTGTGTAGGAAAAGTCCACGTTTGTGTGTCTCTAATCAACATGATCTCATCACAAAACAAGACAACACCTGCCTTGTTTCCCTTTAGAATATCCTACCCCAATATCATTTCAAATTCATTCATCCCCATAACTGTGAAGTCCAAACAACCCTGGCAATAAGAAGTTCGGTTCGACACATCACTTTCCAATCCCGACACATTAACCCTTGAGTTCAATGCCTTGATCTCCACATCCTTCAGAAAAAATTGGATTACAACTTCCTCTGCTAACTTGGTGGTCATAAATTTATGTGTGGCACCTATTTCCACCAAAGCTTTGATAGTTATGCCAAGAATCTCCAAGTCAATAAACCCCAAACTGTGCAACCAACCCTTTCTTTCTCAAGAAACACCAGCCTTCATACATCTCTGGTCTCTGTTGCATCTATTTTTACTGGCTATGATATCATTTGTCTCGCCCTCGAGTTGATTCCACTTCTCAAAGCATCGTGTGCCACCGACTAAACTCCCATATTTATACTTTTCTCATCTTCCAGAGTACGCTTACCATTATATTTAAATTCTTCCATTATTAGTTATGTACAAAAAAACATAACACAACAGTACGTAATGGAAACATAGAGAGACCAACAACAATATTTATCAATATAAATATTTTATGATGATTTTCTGAGTAGTTTTACAAATTTTACAATGGAGGACTGACTCTAACCAAGTTTGGTCACTCTCTGAATTTTTCTGCATGTTATGCACAATTCAGGTCATAATCTGAACGAATGCATGACTCAGATTATCAACTTATCCTTTCTGTGTGCAGCGCGCTACTTCCTGACCCACTACACAATATGCACTACAGAGTGACCCGTCTGCATGTTTCCCACCTAAGTAATTCTGCCCAACACTATACGTTGGCCCGCTGCCTAGATTGCGCCTGACCGTTTTGAATGCTACGCATTATAAGGTGACCCTGCCCGCACTATGGTATCATCCACCCTACACACTTCACTACTCACTTGGTTGACCTGTAGTTCACATCCCCTTCACAATGCAAACTGTGGATGCTCTCTACATTTCTTCATGCTTCATCCAACATTGTCCAAACTTCAATATATATGATGCACGACCGATGGGATAATGAGGGGTCATGACGCTTGGTGTGTCATACCACCAAGACAACCCATAAACAAGTATGTCCACCATTGTTGAAGTCATCCTTAACGTTTTCCCAAGTTTCCTTCCCATGCTCTAACCATCATGTCCGTTGTGTTGCTCAATCACACTTTTATTTTGGGTTGCTTGCCCACTATGTGGGCACACTCTTCCCGTATCAATCGTGTCACCTCGCTAATGGTTCCTCGTCCAAGCGCACACCCACCTGAACACCCGACCAAGGTCTCCCAACATGCTCGCCCACCGCCTACACGCCTGTCACACTTGGGGCACGCTCTCCAAAATCATCCGACCGTTACAAGTGGGTGTGCCCATCATGTGTGTTCGTCATGTGCGCCTAACTCACCCAAGTGCGATGATGTTGGCTCGGAGTCCTGACATAGTCATTCTCATCCCTCATCTCACCTAGGCCATGCCCATCGTGTGCACATCACTGGCGTCCTCTACCCTACTATCATGTGGTGCCCATCATGCAGTCGTGTTTCCCAATGCTTCATCTTCCCCCCTTGTCATTGAATCATGCACACAATCTGCTTATGGGTTCTTGAAACCCAACCTTTGTTAGGGAACGCCCAGGGCCCTCGCCTTATGTCATGCACTCTATGCAACACCCACAGGTCCACTTCATCCAACCAATACGCCCAACACTCAACCCATCTGTCCAACGTGTCGTTCCCATGCTCCACACATGTCACATTGCATGAATTTAGCACGCACTGTCTATAAGTCTCCATGGATCGTCATGTTTTCCCATTTGGCCATGGTTCCAACTAGGGGTCTTGAAAATTATTTACTTATATTTTTTCATTGTATTTTCATTTTTTTCGGTAGGTGACCCTTCACAAATCATACCAACCAATCGTGTGTCGTGCAGGAACACCCCTTTGTTTGAGCGCCCTAGTGTTCCCAGCACACAATGCTACTTCGGGCACCCCATCGTTGTGCAGGCGTGCCTAAGGCATGGGAGCCCACATTGTCCTATATTTCACGATACCCCCCACTCGCTTCAATAAACTCGCCCATCACATGCCTTGCTTGTCCGATTACCATCACACATCTCACCCGTTAATTTAAATTTTAATGCTTTCAAATAATGTATGTGTTAGTTTGTAATAATGTGTTTTTATTTGATATTTTAATTGTATTTCATTTTAACTCTTTTGAAGTTAGAAAATGTGAAATTTACATGCCTCATTTATTATTATGGTTATCTCTATGTAGTTAGGCTAGCTTCATTTATTATTGCTAATAAATTGTGGGGAGTTAAGAGGTCCAGACAATGAAATATTGAAAGCTTTCTTCGTGCGATGAACTTCCTCTGATGTCTCGCACATATGAATTTGTGTTAATTGTTAAAATATATGTTAATATTAATATTTTAATGCTTCGAAAATGATTCTTTTAGTTTTGATATTTTGATTCTTTGAAATAATGTCATACTGTGTAATAATATTTTTTAATTTTGATGCAATGTGAATTTTGTTTGAAAAATTAATATATAGATTAGTTTAAATTTTAAATATATATAAAAATTAATATATAAGATAATTTTTTTTAATTTTGATACCTTAATTTAAATTGTAATGTTTTCAAATAATGTTTTTCTTTGGATCATTTAATAGTGACCTGCCTCATTTATTATTATGGTTATCTCTGTGTAATTAGGAATGCTTCATTTTTTTTAATTAGTAGATTGTGGAATGTGAAGGTTTGCATAATGAAAGCTTGAAAGCTACCTATGCAGTCCCGCACAAGACTGGTGGTTATTTTATTATTAATAGATTGTGTGGAGTGGGGAGCTTTGCACAATGAAAGATTGAAAGCTTCCTTGGCATAATGGACTTCCTTTGTAGTCTTGCATGTATACATTTGCATTAATTTTGAAAATATACATTAATATGAATATTTTAATGCTTTGAAAATCATGCATTTAGATTTCATATTTTAATTCTTTGAAATAATGACATATGTAATGATTTTGGTGTGAATATTTTCATTTTCATATACATCATGTTCTTGAGAACTTCTAGAAGCCTGTGTATTTTGTTCGAAACGCCCGACATTTCAGTTGAACACTTCACCCATATTTAGGCGCTACAATCTTGATAAATGATAGGAAGAGTGTGTGACCAAATTATATTTATAGTAGAGGAGAGAAATTAGTCATTCGAGAATTAGTTATTATTGACCAAATTTCTAAAGAACAACGACTAATTTCTCTCCTCTATTATAAACAAAATTTGGTCACATACTCTTCCTATCGTTTATTAAGATTCTAGCCCCTAAATATGGGTGAAGTGTTAATCCAAAATTCCTAACATAATACGGAGGCTTCTAGAGGTTCTCAAAAACATAATATGTAATAATGCTATCTAAAATTCATTTTAAATTCTTCATTTGTTCCATACTTAAACTTAATATTATGATAGAAATAGGTGGAAGGTCTTGTGGCGACAAGGTGTCATCGAGAATAAGAAGTTACAAGGACAAGGTAATAGAAGTGGCTCACACTCCAACCGTAGCATGAAACTCAAGGAAATAAATGTAATAAATTTCACCCGGGTGAGGTCTCCTCTACACGCTCTAGCCATTACTATGGGTAATCCTGAGCATGCCACACGATGTTACATCCTTTGGTGCATCCTCATGAATATCATTTGCCATTACTTCGAGAACTCGCCCTGGAACGCCTTGCGTCGTCTCCATCTAGTTCGGGTTTTGTTTCTCGGGATGCCTAGGGTGAGACAATCATGTCATCGAATCCATCAGGGGCGAAGAGCTCGAAATGCCTCTAGCAGATTCGGCGAGGAAGACAATGATCCCCTGCATTTCCAGGACAATTTCAAGGTAGGGATTCCCAGCCACATTTAGGAATTGGTCGACCGTGTGGAAAAGGAGAATTGGAAAACCATGAATTCTCACAGTCAGTTGGAAACAGCTAGGTACTGGAACATGAAAAATCTCTTTGTTGGTTGCTTTGGCAAAGGTAGCTAGCAACGGAATGCATCAATGGACTCGATCTCAAAGGCCACTCAGCCTGACTCGCAACCACTCAGATCTGGGATGCCATAGCACATGACAGGGAAATTGCTTTCTCAATTGGTGGTAGGAGGGAGGATGAGCTTCTACACGGCTGGTAGTAGGAAATTTGGGAACCCTCCTCCTTGTTGAGTCGAAAAAGAAGCTGGGAGATTGATGAGGACGTGGTCAAGGCTAGCAACAAGGCTTGGTTCAAATCCACCATCTCAAAACACCCACCCCATCTATACTTCAAGATTCATGGCGGCTATGGGAGTCAGCTCGTCCTTGCCGCACACAACACTAGTGTCGATCCTCCTTAAGGGTATCAAGCCAACTCTTCGTTGGATGGAGAGCAAGCCACAACCCCTCAACTTCCAGCAGTCACCCCTCCTCAGATTTCCAATCATCCTTCAGTAGTCACCCCTCCTCAGCAAGGCACTTCGTAAGAGGACAAGGCCAAGACACAATCCACAACAGACAAAGATCGTCCAAAGTGACCCTCCTCTTCGTATGCTTTTTGGATTGATGAGGAAATCCCCACTGAAGCTAGCTCTTAGCAAGTTTTTTTATGTTCTTATGTTACTTTGCTTTGGGACTTAGCCCTATGTTTCTAAGCACTCTATATTTTTGTGTTGATAATGATCAACAAAACTCTCAATATTATGGAGTGCCAGGGATGGTTTCCCTCTGTTGGGTGGCCCACCACCTCCCTGACCAACTGCAATTTAACTCTGTATTTTTTTTTACGATTAATAGAAGAATAAACTACCACTTAAAAAAAAAAACTTAATATTAGGAATATTTAAATACAAAATATATTATGTGATTAGGACAATAGCTAAATATATGGTGATGTGTATTTAAAAAAACGTAGGTATGCATATACTTATCTTATAACGATGAACAACATTGTCTAATTCTAATGGGAGGTAAGTGTAAATGAAAATTTAAATAAATGGGGAAGCTATTAGGTATTAACAAAGAAAAATTGTCAAAAGGTGTTTCCATGCATGAGAATTATGTTCACACTCATGAGCATATCTGAATTATTTGAAATTATAAAAGGTTACATTTAAAAAAATGATTCAAGTTAGATTTTAAAAAATGGTTCTGTGTTCGCCTATAATTGTTTTCATGGCCATGTATATAGGTAATAAGTTCAACCATGCACTACATGTTATGATTAGAATAATGCAAATTTATATTTTATATATGTGTGATAGTTCAGATTAGAGGTAAAAATGATTATTATATTAAAATAAAGAGATTTACAAGGAAGGCTTATAATTATAGGTAATTTATAGTATAATTTTAAATAAAAAATAATGTCACAGATCAGTTTTGACATATTTTTATTTTAAAATGATTTGTCAGGTACTGAAAAATATTGAAAATAAAGCGCCTTCTATGTTTCAAGATAGTTTGCTTGGTCAATCAAAAATTAGAAATAATATTTCTAGAAAATTATTTTTGAATTTACAAGAAAATAAAAATATTAAGCATTAGAATTTTTTGTTAAAATTGTAAAAACACAACAAAATAATACAAAGTCAACGCACTTTGACCACGAGGTTGATGTTATAGTGAGGGTACACACTAATAAAATTAATTCAAATACAATAAAATCCCAGCTAAAATTATTTTTTATTTAAAAGTATAGGTTTAAGTCTTAGAGTTTATTGGTTAACAAATATTTTTTCTTTTGCAATAAGAGGAACATGAAAAATGGTATTCAACTTTATGATATAGCTTATCTAATAAAAAAACATAATTAATAAAATTTTATTACAACACGAATATATACCATTGATTTTTGGTCATATATTTAATTTAAAACTAAATTAATATGTGATGTTGTAAAGTGGATATATCATAATAGTTTATTTTCAAACTAGTTATGTCATTTTTCGTATTAAATTAATTTGATTAATTAAGAAAATTAGTATATAAATAAATGTTATATGAAATGAGTAAAGATTTTTGGACATATAGTATTGAAACAAAGCCTATTTATAGACTAAGAAACTCCATAGTAAAGTATACGTAAACCATTCAATACTTATTATGAATTGATACATATATATTTAGTTTATATAATTACACTAATTTTATGTCACTCAACCTTATAAATTCCCAAAAATTCTATTTATATAGAAATCAATAATCAAATTAAAATAATAATTATATATTTATACAGATATTTACTATACATTGAAAATTTTGAGAGTTTGGATATATCATAGTTAAGTCCACCAACTTTTTTCGCTATGATTCTAATATTTTTCTTGGTACATTTTAATCCTCCGTTTATCCTCTCTACTTTGTTTTTGGGATTTTCAAAAAGTCCATTTTCTATGTGAGCACTGACAGCTTGCAATGGATTGACTGTCTATATATTTATATATAATTATAAGTATAATCATATAAATATATATTTTACATTTATATTATAAATGTATATATATGGTGGAGTATGCTTTGATATATATATATATATATATATAAAAGCATGCTCCACCATATATACCTTTATAATACAAATGTAAATTATAGATATATATATATATATATATATATATATGTGGATCGATCTGGATTTTTTTTTTTGTGGTTGATTGGGCGAAATGGAGAATGCTAGGGTTCCACTATGCTCAGAAGTCGTCGTTGTCAATTTGTTCGCCACCACAGCGCCTGGAACAGTTGCAGATCCCATCGACTACAGCAAAAGAGGTCTGATCTGGCCTCGTGAGTCTGACCTGGTACCTCTGTGCATCAACTCACCCATCGACGTCGTCAATACAATTTCTGCCACAACAACTGTATCAATCGTAGCCTTCCTTGACCAAAGAATCGAGGGTCTGATCTAATGCATGAGAGTTCTACTCACGTGTGACTCACGGTAGCTGGAACCTGCAGCAGAAAACTCGCAGTCTCTCCTACAGTCGTCGCCTTGCGGATACTATGCCTCTTGGATCTGCAGGCCAGGAGATCAAAGGAGCCATCATTGGATAAACAGATCTAGCTTCACTGTGATGCATTCACCAGCAAGAGATGATCTCAAAACACTAAAAGGGCTTATACATGTGAATCTCATCACTCAGCTGACATCAAACCCCAACATGGCCTCGCAAATCTAGGAATCGAGAGATCGAGCACACTCTCATCACAGATATGCTCTAGAATACAGTGTTTCTCATATCTCTCTCCCCCATCTTTTCAGATCCATATTTTGCTTCTTTCCGGAAAAACCATGCTTCATTGGGTGCGCTCAACGGATCTTGTGCAGAACCTCTCGCATTACCTCGAACAAAGGTTGGGGATACCCTCTTCTCTTTAGAGACTTCTATATGGAGGTAAAAAACTAGAGGACATTCTTCCCCTCTCTTTTTATAGTATTAAAAGAGATGCTTCTATAGTTTTAACCCTTTGTGTGCGAGGGGGAGCAGTCGGGAAACCATCTTCTACTCCTGCTTTCTCCAACAAAGCTGTTGTCCATGCACAACTACCCAAGAAAACTATTCAACCCTCTGAGTCTCCCAAGCCTTTTTTGGTTGATAAACTGGAGTAAGTTCCCTCTGTAGAGATATCCCATCCAACTCTGAATGATCAACTTCAAATGTATGCAGAATCCGCCATTATTTTTCGATTTAATGGGCTATGGCCTCGCATAGTAGATCTATACCGATGGATTCACTCCACTTGGACCAACAACAGTAAGGTTATCTTATACTTAAATGGTTTCTTCATAGTTGTGTTTACTCTCAGCGAACACTATTAAAAAGTCTTAACTGGAGGCCCATGGTTTTGGGGAACAACAGGACTATTCCTCACCCCCTGGTTTGCAGACTTCGACCCATATATGACAGTCATTACCAAGATTCCTATTTGGGTCAGACTTCCGAACCTTCCTGCACATCTATGGCACTTTTCTGTCTTCCAAGGGATTGGAAACACCCTAGGCTGCTTTTTGGCTACAGATCCCTCTAGAGGGGAGAAAGGAATATACACCTATGGCAGAATCTGCACAAAAATAGACATAAGTAAAGGACTTCCCGACCAAATCAACCTTAAATTTGGGGATTTCCTTTGGACACAGACCCTGGACTATGAGAACACTACCTTCCGATGCTGCCACTGTCATAAAAAAGGGCACCTTCAGAACACCTGCGCTATGTTCCTCACCCAAAAAAAGAAAAGCAATCACGAATGAAAATCCAAAAGTTGGAAAACATGTGATCCAACCCCATGGATGACATTGAGTCCTTCATCTCGAATGAAGAGGAGGCAGAAGAAGAAGGGGAGGATGCAAAGCAGACATGAGACACGCCCTCGACAAGCCTCGAGGGACCCACTGATCCACCGAATAGACAGAAACGTACTCATGAGTCCTCCTCCTCCGATTCGAACAAGGAGACTATCTCTACAGTCAACAATAGTCTGCAAGTAGTTCCAACCCATCATCACCACAATGGCTGGGTCCAAGTTAGCAAAAAGAAAGGAAAAAAATGTCGCATGGAAGATTCGACCCATTCTGGGTAGATTTATGTGGCTATCCCTTTTGATACCTTGTTACACCCTTCTTGTTCCCTTTCGCTTATTTTCTGGTTACTCATCAAGACCGAGATTGATAGTTTATCATTACCGGCTTCCCCACTATATAGCTTCTTTTGATTGTAACTTCACATTGTATATATACTTTCTTAATAGAATTAGTCTAATTTACAAAAAAATAAATTATATGTATAATCATATAAATATATATATATATATATATATATATATATATATATATATGAGAATGCTTTGATACATATGCAATGTGTATAGATATAATTATACATAAATATATATAATTTACATTTATATTATAAATGTATATATAGTGGAGCATGCTTTGATATATATGCAATGTGTATATATATATTTTGCAATGATCTAACTTTGTTCGTATTTTCTTCATGGACAATGTAGTATAATAATATGATTATACTGTTTGAATGAGTTAATTTTTTTATAAATATTTTGAAATCCGATGAATAACGGTTTAAAATACTCTTAAAATATGCCATCCACATAAAAATGCCGATGTAAATGTGTCTATTTCATTATTCTATAAGGTGGGCCTATTCGTTTCTTTTATCACCGTGAGAACATGGAAGTGCTTCTTAGTATTATTTGAGTGTCTTTTCAATGTAAATTTCTGATTCTCAACAAATTAGGGCTTTATTTTATGGTTTAAAAAAAAAAAAGAGAAAGAAAGAAAGGAAGGGCTTTATTTTATGGTTTAAAAAAAAAAAAGAGAAAGAAAGAAAGGAAGGAAAGCACATTTTGAAAAATGTCTTCAATATTGATTATAGTTTTGGGTATTTTATAAAATTGTTTATATTATAGTATTGGTTATATTAGTTTTATTTTTTATTTTTTATTTTATTGTAAGATACATTTTATATGTCAATATGAAAGATAATTTTTTTTTTATTTTTCAAGATAAAGTTGACACATATTTATTTTAAAATAAAAATAAAATATATTCTAAATAAATAATAATTATATATATATATATGGTTAGTTTTAATTAAAAGCATTATAAAAATTTTGACTTTTCTCTATAAAAAAAAATGTTGTCTATAATAAAAATAGAAATGAATATCTATCTATCTATCTATCTATCTATATATATATATATATGGTTAGTTTTAATTAAAAGCATTATAAATCTTTTTACTCTTCTCTACATTTTATTTTGGTTTGGCTTACTTTTCATTGTAATTAGCTTATGTTAGTGCCCAAGTGGCTTCTCAGCACTCTACTTCTTTAGGCCTATCACCTTCCCTCAAAGTTCTCCTTCTCTAATTTTGAGTTTCCCTCCCTGAGCTACCCTCCCTTGCTCTCTATTAGTTGTTTGTCTTTCCCTCTTATCTTGGTCATCCTCGCTATTCCATCACTCTCCCCTAATTCTCCTATGAATGTCTTACTACCAGTTGTTTGATGTCACTCTTTTCTCTCTTTGCCCCCTTTTCTTCTTGCTATCACCTCCATTCCCCATCGATGATCCTATCTCTACAAGTGAGTGACATATCACCAAGGATGGGCCAGTCAGGGTAATACATGCACACACCATCATTTGGAGGAAACCGCTACCCAATTTCATGAGCTTACTTTGGGCCCCATCCAAGATGAACTCATTTGTGGTAAGACTAATGGAACCTTCAACAAGAATAATCTCTTAGGTAGAGGTTCTTACTGAAATTGTATATTAGGTGACAAACATCTAGTCTCGATGCTTCAAACAGTACATGCACACAATGAATTTATATTGGCATATGAAATTCCTAATCGACAAGGTCCTTTTGGACAGGATCAAGCATCAAACACATTTTCTCCACTCTATGGAGCACTCGCACACCACTTGAAGGAGTTATATTAGAGTTTGGAGTGCTTAGAGAAACACCTTGGCATGCCACCCCTGATTAGAGGCACCCTTGGAGACAACACAAATCCTATCCAAGTAGCAACTATAAATTCAAACCCCTCCACATACTCTCTTTCTATGTTCTTGGTTTTCTTGTTTCTTATCATTTTTGTTTATTCCAAAGTGGAAAAGGCTCGTTGGACTTCTAAGT
The DNA here is from genome assembly GCA_034641835.2 of Pinus albicaulis. NCBI lineage: Eukaryota > Viridiplantae > Streptophyta > Pinopsida > Pinales > Pinaceae > Pinus > Pinus albicaulis. The sequence continues at coordinate 1,172,935,562 of CM076577.1, forward strand.
ACTTTGATATCCTATGCCTATACATCGAGAGTAAAATTTTGGTTAGATTTTGGTCTTCCTATCTAATTCCCGACCTAAAATTTTTCGTAATTTTCTGTACGCAGTTGTTTAGAAGGCAACACAAAATTTACCCCACAATAAACAAAATAATTAAAATCATTGTAAAACATCAATAATCTCACTTGGTTACTTCATTGTTGCCAAGAGGCACATTCTACGAGTAAGTATGAGGCAGATGGGAGATGTGTAATTCCTTCTATGCTCAACTTAGAGTTGAGATGCGTTCATTTTGAAATAAAAATAAAATATTTTCTAAATAAAAAAATAGTGTTGGCTATAATAAAAAATAAAAATGAATATGCATGTTTAGATAGTTTTGATTAAAAGTATAAGAACATAATATAAGATTAAAAGTATCAGAACATAATATAAGGATATGTGATAAAAATATTTCACTCACTCTCTACCATAAATTAAATATTTCAATATCCATGTGAAGTAACCTAATTTCATATAAATTCTAGAGAAAGGTAAAATAATTATTGAAAAGCGAAAATAACTTATATTTACACCTTTTAAGGTGAGGAAGATACATAGCTTTTATAATTCTTAAAATTATTTCAATATGGAATCTATATAAATTATTTGAAGGTGGAGAGGCTAAGGGAGAAAGCCCTTGTGGGAAGGTGGAAAAATCTCAAGATGTCGGGGGCTTAGGCGAAGGTCGGGGTGGAGGAGGTATGGCTTCCTATCTTAAAATACAGTCCCAAGGTTAGCATGTTACATAATGTTTGGTTGTGCTTCCATTTTCTCTGTTAAGAGGATGTAGAGAAAATTTTGACAGATTCGTGGGTGATGGGGAGGGGGTTTTTGATACTTCAAAGGTGGAAAGCAAGATTTGACTCGATGGTTGGCATTCCCAGGAAGAAACTATTTTGGGTTAAGCTTCCCAGCTTACCACTGGAACTATGGAACGAGGTGGAAATAAAAGAGATTTCCAACTGTATCGGGAGGCATTTTTTTTGGGATGGAGACAACCTTGGTTAGCTCGATAAGAGACTTTTCTAGGCCATTGTGGAACTGGATTCAGGGCGAGGGCTTCTAGAGGATCTGGTGGTTAATTGGGGTAATTTCTCTGTAAAACTGTTAATTGACTATTGGGGACTGCCCTTTAGGTTTCTTAAGTGACACCAGATGGGTCATTTACATGTTGTCTTTCACTTTTATCAGCTCTGGAATGGGGGATATGGTGTTCGAGGGGTTTTTGAAGGATTGGACTGCAACACTCAAACGTCATCAAAGTTTCTCGATTGCCTCTCGCAGTAGGCACAGGCTCTGGAGGATATGAATTAGTGCGTCACCTCACAAGGTAACTCAAACACATCCCAGTTTTTGGTGTATGATAGTGATAATATATGTAATCATATATCCTCTACTCTTAATTATTCCATGAAACCACTTGTGGATGGCTATTTGAGTAGTATGTCTATTGTTAAGGGCATTTTGGATATATTGTTGGATGTGGCGGTTTCTCCTGGTTTTACCATGCCTAGAGCGAGCCCCAAGCCCTCCTTTGATATTGTATTTGACGATAACTATAAGCCATGTTCAGTTGTTGTTGTTGTGGGTTCTGAAGAATATTTTTTTCATCTATACCTATGTCTGCTCTTTCTGCTTCCACAGATAAGGAGGTAACACTTAGTAGTCGTGTAAACCCTCCCTCGTGCTTTCTGGGTCCTGTGTTATCTGTTGACAATCTGGGGAGGGGGGCAGGTTTTGATTGGGAGGGCGAGGTTATGAGGAATTAAATTTCCCAACCCCTAAGTGAGTAGGTCCATTCTAGCATTGGATTATCCCGTTCACCCGGATCATGGTGTCAAATCTGGTCATTTATCGGTACACAACTATCCATTGAGGTCCATTATTTCTCTACATAAGGAGCATAGTACAAGAAATTGTATCTTACATTTTGTCTCTCTGGGCTGTGAGATGGAAGCCTTACTTAGTGATTTGAAGGATATGGTTCCTCTAGATATCAAGAGGTCTTTATTTAAGCCTACTAGAAATTTGGGTAAATCGACACAACCTAGGCTTCCATTACACATAGGAAACAATGTATGCCCAGATACAAGAAAGTATCTGACTGTAATCTTAGTGATTTTTTGTTGACTCCACATGAGGCTCTCTTTCTTTATGAGACTTTCATGGTGGGGGTGGTTCTAGTTCAGTTTTTAAAAGTATCTGGGTCCTTAGAGGGGATAAGCATATTTCAATGGCTCCCCTGTGATCATTTTATTCTTAAACTTCAAGGGTTTGGGAGCTCAACCCAATATCAGATCTATATGTGGTCTTGTTCATATTTACCAACCATCTATGATTTTCTTACAATAAATAATGTTGGAGTCTAAGAAATCATGGAATTCCATGTTACGGGGTGTGTCCTGGTTGGCATGTTTGTGCATCAGATGCCTGTGGGTTGTCTGGTGGGTGGGGGGTAATGTGGAACCATATATTGCTGGAGTTAAATGATTTTTAAATTTTTTCAGGCATTATCCTTACTATTTATATGATGGGGTTAGGACAGAGGATCATATTCTTAAATATTTATGCTCCATATGTTGGTCAAAATGGATTTTGGGAGAGAGTGGTCAATTCTGGGCTGCTTGGACTCAACTCTTTCCTCATGGTTAGGGATCTGAATTTTTCATTGGGGGCGGATGAGGTGTGGGGGGACAAGGCATGGGAATATCCCCTCACATATTTTAACAAAGGCTAGATGGAGGCATTTTCCTTTGTTGATGTCGTGTCAAATATCTTGGCATCTACATGGAGTAATGGAATAACCGGGGGGGGATATCCAAAAGGCTAGAGAGGTTCCTGATAAATTGAAATATCCTTAATAATATCAAGGAGGTGAATTATAGTATTATTCCTTAGCCCATGTCATATCATTAGTCGATAATGATAACTTGGAACAAGATGGGGGAAAGGAGGGCTTACCCATTCAAGTTCAATCCTCGCTGGCTTAAAATGGAGGAATTTAGAGCCATGGTTAACAGGGTATGGAGTATGCCCATCATTCTAACTGGTAGGTCTCCTATGATTCATTTCGATTAGAAACTCAAAAGGCTAAAAGTTGAGACAAGAAAATGGATTGATTCAAAGAAAAAGGAAGATTTAATTCTGTTATTTCGGGTCGATAAAAATATTGAGAAACTATGTGATATTAATGATCCATTATATTTCTTGGCAGACTATCGAGACATAATTATATTTCTAGAGGGGCGTAGGAGGGAAATTATAAAGTTTCAGGAACAAGATATTAGACAAAAGAGCATGGAAATTTTGATAGAGGTTAGGGACAGGAACTCCAAATATTTTCATAGGAAATTTAATCTTAGGTTGAAACAAAATTTCATTAAACTGACCAGGGATGTGGATGGGAATATTCATACTTCTCAAGACTCCTTGGAATCGGTAGTTGTGAGACATTTTAATGGGATTTTATTTGCCAGGATGCATCGATATGTGGATCAAATCCCGCTTATTGATTTGATTTTTCCATTTTCGTCAGAAGATGATAATACTAATTTGAACAATGGAAACTATAAACTGAAAACGATAACTATAGCCAAAAAAACATGAAAAAAAAAACCAAAAACAAAAATTATGTATTCTAGAACGAGGTTTTATTTTTTCAGGGTTAATTTGTAGCATTTTTAAAAATGGCAGTAAAACCAATTTTTTGTGCCAAATAAATGGAAAAACACACCAATGTTGGTGATAGAATACCATTTTTATTTTTCGGGTACAATTTAAACATATGTTTAGTAATAACGTTAAATATAAAATACTGGGATTTTAAACACATTTAAATTCCAATAATTTTTATCCATGTCGTTTAACATATAATATCATGACACTAAAAATTCCTAAAATTATAATTGTTTTCAACCATAATGTTAAATATAAAATATATTTCACAATTTTTCACCCATAGAATTAAACAACATTAACTTTTCAACATATTTCAAGCATGATATTATGAAAAAATTATATGACTAAAATAACCCAATGAAACACAAATCATTTCTCCAAATATTGTTGCATTGCGAATATTTTAGACAAATGAATTCATCATAATTAAAACATATAATCGAGAAAACAAAAAAATGACTCATAACTTCATGTAAGATCATATGGAAGTTAAAATATCATTTTCATTGCTCAATGCAAACATCATCTATATAAATTGTCTTACACAATTATTCAAAATCACTCATATTCTCTTGCACACCATCATAATTCATATCTTCAGATGAATGACAGGGTGTAGATGAAGATGTTCCATATTCTTCTCTTTCATTAACTAGTGCCCCATCTGAGTCAGCATGCATGCCCACCACTTGAGGTTTCAAAAGTACTCTAGATCTACGACTTGGTTCAACAGACTGCAATCTCAACATTGTTTCTTTTGATAGAAACTTCTTCAAAATCTCTATCATCCTCGAGCGAAGAGTTCCTCTCTTTGTTAAATTGAATTCATAAACAAGTATGTCAAATTCCTGCAATTTTAAGAGGTATGTGCGGTGATGATTTATATTCCTACCCTTATTTTTTCTCTTTTTGCCAATTTTTCTATCAACTACCATCTCTGGCTTGTACACACCATTTAATGGGTGTGCATTTGTGGCATACCAATGTACATCAACACCTGTAGAATATACATTTTCTGTAATGACCTTTATAACCTTGGAAACCCATAATGGATACCCATGTGGATATTAATGTGCTAATATTGCGATCATGCAACCCTCCTTAATATCTTGTATTGAACCCCTATAAAGGTCTTCCATGTCTTCACGTTGTGCACAAGATCTTCTGGAACCAACATACATTTCTCTTTCCTCCACCTATGTTGAATTAATAATACCTTGTGATTGTTTCTTTTCAACAATGTTTGTTTCCTCCTATTCATTTGACACATTTTGTGGCCAAATAAATGGAGTCTTCAAAACAATATCTTCATTTGTTGGTCTTGAAAGGATATCACTCTGATCATTGAAAAGGGACTCCCACCGAACTGAATCAATAACATCAAAGTACTCATATGTATATCTAATGGATTTTTTTATTTCTCCCTGACATTCAGAATAATCTATATCTCTCTTTTGACTTCGTGCATTATGAACTTCACCAACTGAATGTAGTAATAATATATTTGATGCAAACATTGGATGATCTAGAATGAATTTCCAAAATTTCCAAACCTAATGACGATGCCCATTCTACAGTAGTTGAGTACTTCTTTCCCCATATAAGTGTTTTCCCATCAATTTTTTTGGTATTAAGTTGATGTTGGAAGATAATGTCATTAAGTTGTTCAATGCATTTCTCCTCACTATGTGATCCCAGAATAAAACTTCGCATGTCAACAGTTTCTTCTAACACATGAAAAATAGGCTCTGGCATATATGATTTCTTAATACATTAAATTAATGATGGCAAGATCCCAACATCCTACCTCCTCAATGTTACTGAAAAACGACTGAACATCTAATTAATATGGTCGTGAGTGTTCCCAACAAGAAGGAAACCAACCTTTACCTTATGAAAAATTCTCAATTAAATAAGCATGTTTAGATATCCAAAAATAATCTTATTTTTGTTTTCATGACAAGTGTTGTCTACTTGTAGATACAAAATTTCAAGAATATTACCACACCAATGAGAAAGCACTTCATGAATTATGGTTATTGTCACATTTACATCATTATGAATTTTTGGAGATGTGAAGTCAACTCTTGGTGACATTTCCCATTGAAGACCATACAACCAACCAAGTGAAACTGGATAAATGTTTCCTCCTCCAAATTTTTGGGTGTGCGAACAAAATGTGGTAGAAGTGTTTTCTTCTTATCCATACCATCAATTATCAAACTCAAATATTTATTTGGATTATCATAACACTTATTTTGATGCTTGTAAAAATTCTTCCTTTCACTTGTGTGTTATTCATGATGATCTTGAAGTGCTTTGACAATGGAATATACACATAACATAAAATAAACCTATTAATAAATACATTTTCATTGTTGATCACTATAGAATTTAAAAGAATAATTTTATGAATGCTTACCTCTTTCTGCTCCTTGAAATTTATCCCTTTTTTATTTTAGAGAATCACATGTACTACAAACCCCCATCCTTGTCTTCTTAGGAATATGAACGTTGTTGAATTCTCTCCTCCATATCTGCACTAAATATTGATATGTAATAAAACGACCATTTCCTTCAACACCTTCTTCATTTTCCTAGTATAAGTTGTAGATTTCTCATCTTAAGAAATTATCTGGAATATGTATTATATATCTATTTGGAAAACACTCTCCATGTTTTAAAAAGAATTCTTGCAACCATGATATTGTAGTGTTTTCTAGTGGCCAAAACTCTCGTTTATTTTGAGATTCTGAATATTATTTAGGATCCTTTTCCTAATTATCTTTGATTCTTGATAGACGAAAATTACCAATTGAATGAAACATTTTGAAAGCATTTCTATAAATAAATAAAGACCCAATATGATAATCATAACCTGCAAGTGGAGATTGCATGTACCCCACTAAATTTGAATTTTACATGCTTTTATTCATTGACAAATAGTTTTTCCTTTTCTCCTAAGAAAACTTGAAATTCATATGTTTCAAGAAATCATTTTTACAACAATCACTTGAAATTAGATTATTTATATAACATCTTCTCGTGAGATATTCTACCCTACCCCTTCTATAACTAGAACATTTTGGATTGATACGAAAGGGTCTACTCCTACTCTTGGACAAAATATTTACTGGCAACATCTCCATCATTTCATCATTCTCTAAACAATAATTTTCATCATCATTAGGAGGAATACTATTCTTTCTATGATAATTTTCAATATGGTTAGCTGGAAACTCACCACCATCATTGTTTGAAAAATATTCATCACCATCTTTGGCGAAATGAAAATTTTCAATACCATCATCTGTTGTATTGAAATATTGACTTGGAGGATATTCTTCACCATATTTATCTTTCCCTTCATCATTGCTGCTCTCATAGTCCATAGGATTAGGACTATGTGGAAATTATGAATCTCGATTTATTTGAAATTCTTCATCCCAACCTTCGTCAATGTTGCTCTCATAGTCCATATGATTAGGACTAAGTGGAAATTGAGACTCTTGATTTATTGGAAAATATTCATCCTACCCTTCATCACTGCCACTCTCAAAGTCCATGTAAGAGTTAGGAATAAGTGGAAAATGTGACTCTTTATTTACTGAAATTTTTTCATCCTGCCATTCATCACTATTTCTCTCATGGTCCTTAGGATTAGAACTAAGTGGAAAATGTGACTCTCTATCCACTGAAAATTCTACATCCTGCCATTTATCACTATTTGTCTCATAGTCCTTAGCATTAGGAGTAAGTGGCAAATGTGACTCTCTGTCCACTGAAAATTATACATCCTTCCATTCCTCAATATTACTCTCATAGTGCTTAGGATTAGGAGTAAGTGGAAAATGTGACTCTCTATCCACTGGAAATTATAGATCTTCTCATTCATAACTATTGTTGTCATAGTCCTTAGGATTAGGACTAAGTGGAAAATGTGAGTTTATATTCACTGAAAATTCTTCATCCTACCATTCATCACTATTGCTCTCAAAGTCCTTAGGATTAAGACTAAGTGGAAATTGTGAGTCTCTATTTTTTGGAAATTCTTCATCTTGGCCTTTGTCAATGTTGCTCTCATAGTCCATAGGATGAGGACTAAGTGGAAAATTTGACTCTCTATTTATTTGAAATTCTTCATCCTACCCTTTGTCACTATTTCTATCATTATATTCATCAATATTAATAGAGTTGTTATGTGACGAAGATGTTGATGCTTCATAAAATGAAACTTTAGTATCAGAGGAATCCATAACACTCAAACAAAAGATGTTGAATGATGCAAATGATATCTCTCCCAATGATAATATATAGCTGAAAGAATGAATTTTTCCTTCCAAAATTTCCCTCTAAAATTTTTCACCGAAATTTTTCGCCTGAAGTATGTCCCTCCAAATTTTATTTCTAAGATTTATTTAAAATTTTTCTACTAAAATATTATCTTCAATATTGAACGTAATTTCAATTTAAATTTCCTACACACTTTTATTTTAATCTTTTTTCCCAAATTAAAATAATCTTAATTAATTGTATAACATTTACTTGATTATAAGTTTTATTTTTTAATATTTATCATAGTTTTTATCCCACATTCACCCCGTGGAAAATAAATTCTATAATTTCCACTTTATAAGAACTTTCATTGCCACTATTCCTCACATTACGTCCAGAATTCTCGAGGTTTATTTAAAAAATTGGAACGATTTTATGGAGCAACAACATTGTCAATAGGAGATTCTCACTTTTGAAAGGTTAGTTCCCCTTCTACTTAGACCATTCAATGAAGAAATTGACGAAAATTATTTGTTAGATGCCAAAAATTCATTTTTTTTTACAAACATGGTGGGTGGGCCCACATGGTGTTGAGGCCTGGCCATTGTGGGCCAGGTGGGCATGACCACTGCCCCCCTAGGAAAGCATGGGTCCCGAATCGGGACTCCTGCCTGCCCAGGGGTGCGGTGGACGTGCCCAGCCGGCCCAGGGCGAACGCGCCCATGGGCAAGCGTCCACTCGAGCCCAACGACGCCCAAGGGTTGTCATTAGGCTCGGGCAGGCACCTACCCATGGACGCGTCTGCCCATGGCACGTTTTTCTATTGACTTCCATGCTGCGGATGGATGTGCCTATGGGCGGACATCCGCCCAAGCCCAACGTCCCAACCAATTTGGAGAATCGGGTCCCAATATATATATATATATATATATATATATATATATATATATATATATATATATATATATATATATATATATATATATATATATATATATATATATATATATATATATATATATTCCAAGGGGTTAGGGAGATGACATCTAATTTTTTTTTTTTTTAAGGAACTTGTTTTGAATTTAGGGGGGGTGATTCTGAGAATCAATCCCAAAAATAAAATAAATAAATAATTATTTTTTTCCAAGGGGGTTGGGGAGATGACCTGTAAAAAAAATTAAATTTTGTTTTACATTTGGGGTCGGGGAGAAAATGTAAAAAACAAAAAACAAAAAAATTAAGGAATTGGTTTTATATTTTGGTATTTTGGATGAATCTAAATGCACACTAAACTTGGAGGCGATTTACATGTTTTTGGTGTGTTTTAGTTTTTATTTACAGGAAAATGGCATCAAAGGAAGGTTTCTATCAATATTTTTGGACCAAAGTAACCCATTACATCATCTAAAGCTGTAAATGAGCTATTACACTAAGGTGTTCTACCAATAATTCCTCCTGAAATGTCACCTTAGGCGTAATTAATTGAGTTAGGCCCATTAATAACTCAATTTTCTGAACATTGTCAGAATGCAATGTCATAAAAGGAAAACTCTGTGGATCGTGGAATATACCAAGTGAATTCCATCAGACCTCATAAGAACTCCTCAAAACCCCTCCAAAATCCCCTAGGGTCCGCTAATGACACCAACCTACACCTATTACCAGTCTGTCACCAACTATGAAATTCTATCGTGACCATGTCATAAGGAATAATAGAAAAGGGAACAATACAAATGCTCCGCCCCAAGATTTATTGCCCTCAAGAAATCCAAATATGTGGACCAATATGTAGGTCCGATGCAACTGAGACCCAATGCCTAGATCTCAGACCAATCTCTGACTGGGCATGTCATCAAAAAATCCTCCTAGATCCCAATGCCACCAGGAACAAGCATCAATGCTCCAAAACTCCCACTGCGTTATAACTCTAGCTGAGAATGTTGGCCCACTGACTACATATCAACTCATCACCTCTCTCCAGTCCAACTCTTAACTCAATCCAATTTTAATCCTACTCTCCTAATGTCGAGATGAAATGTTGAAGAGCTTCCAACCTGTATCCCACTGCCAACTAAAACTAGTAGTGCATGTCATGTCTAAGGGTCCCCACTCCACTATGCTACTGACTAAGAAGATTGTACCATCAATAGGGTACCAACTCATGGTCTCTCTCCAATATAATTTATGGAAACCTGTGTAAGGATTATGTCTACTAGGTTGATATTGGTCCATGCTCAAGTCTTTATGCTCTACTCGATCAACTAAAAAAATCAGTCCAAGGAATCCTACCTCTCTCCTGATAATGGACCAAGGTGGGCATGTTGTGCTGCAAGCCCTATATTTTTAATCCTAGAGAGGGTTGTTTCTTGAAAATGTTACAGCTCTGCTGGCTGCCACTACATATACTTGCACCTTATCCTATATCCCAACAATCCTCTACCAGACTCTAGCACCTCCTACAAACAAGTGTCTGTAAATACTTCCACCCTGTTATTTGTCTGTACATATGTCTACTCCTCCTCAATAGTTGACCCAAAGGATGGCTGCTCATCCTCCTCTATCACGAGCTCAATGTGATCCTCCGATTGGCCCTCCATAAAAGGCTCAACATGCATACTATGCATATCATCCTCCTCAACTGAATCATGCTTTACTATATGCTACTCATGCTAAATAATCACGAGTGACTCATCATCCTGAATTTCCCCCTAAGGTCCACTAGTTGCTCACCAATCATATTGGAATATAAATCTGGTCTACTAGCAGAGCTCGTCATCCGGAAACCCCGCAGATTGAGGTGACATACCAGGCGATCTCGTTATTTTTAGGATTTCCGGTGCATAGTGGCTCAAAGGTTCTGCATGTGGTTTATGTTTGTAAGATTGGGTAGGTGTTCTCTAGTTCGAAGTTCGTTTCAATTTGGGCTCGACTCCTATGCCATTGTTTGGTGATCAATCATCTGTGTCACTCAACCCAATGGAGGTTCCTAGACTATATGGTGGCACCAACCCCTTGTTGGGAGTGGAAAACATTATAGCGCTTTTATGTTGCTGTAGATGGTGTTGATTGCGATTTTGCTTTGTGGGAAGTGTTTTTCAGGGTGGGGAGTCTAGTACCTTGTCTCAACTCAAGGTGTGCCTCCTCTCCAACATTAAGGCATGAAGTCGGCGGCCTGTTGGGGTCATTCTCCCCCTCCTAATGCAGTTGGTTCAGTTGGGGTGACAGACATGGCTATGGTTACGACTATGCCATGTCGAGGTGGCAAAAATGTCAGGCGTGCTTGGAAAGGAAATGTGGGTGTGCATGGTGTCTGTGGTGGTGGCAAGCACGGTGGTAGAAGCAGAGGCAGCAAGAGTGGTCGCAGCAGAGGAGGCAGATTGCGGGGTCGTGGGTAGACTTGCAGGGGCGAGGGAGCCCATGGTGCGAAGGTGAATTTTGAGTCGGCTATCTCAGAGGTGCAAGAGCGGCAAGGTCACCAGCACTTTTGCATGGAGAACTATCACACTCTTATTTCTAGTTGGATTGATAGGGTAGATGTTATAGACTGGGTCTGGCGTGAGGAGAAAACAGTGCAAATGGCCTCTGGAATGCCTGCATTTCTTCCAAAGTCAACCCTAGGAACAACTGGTTGTGGTATGGTGCGGGGAAAACCAACTCACTGAGAAAGTAGAACAATTGGAGACATGAATGGTGCACTATGAAGGGCATGTTCAACGCAACTTCTGCCCTCCACCGCTTCCCGAAGTGGCCCTGGAAAACCTGGCTTCCATCACCTCTGGAGACTAGCATGATTTCTAGTGTTTTCTATGTTTTATCTGTATTTTGGTGCCTCTGATCCAACTATTTATACATTGTATCTCTTGCTACTCTTTTGTATTTTTGCAATCTAGTGCACTTTTTGGTCAACAAACCCAATTGGGGTGAGACCACCTGTTTTGGATCGAACATTTTGTACTCCTTTTTCCTACATGAATAGAATTATTAACTTACAAAAAACAAAAACAAAATTATTAGCCTAGATTAAAAAAAGTAATTTAATCTCTCGAACTTTTAATATTCCCTATCAATTTTTAAATATATAATATTTTTAATTTGTGAAAAATTATAAAATTACAAATTTTTTGTTTTTTATTTTCAACTATATCATATTTTATGTTTTACTTTATAGGATAAAATAAGTAACATAAAATAAAATTTTATGCCTAAATACTTTCTTGAAATTTTAATTATAAAAAAATGTTTAATTATAGCAAGAGATATGTCTATGTCGAAATATAGCTTTTCAAATTTTAATTTTTTTTCAATGCTTATTAGATAGATGGTAGATATTTAATTTTCATGGAATATGATAGAATATTATCAAGAGTTCACATTTATCTCAAAAGTAATTATGCATTTTTTTCATATGAACATGTGTAATATGAATCTGAGTTATGGTTTTTTGAGCATGTGGTATTAATAAGACATGGTATTGGTCCATGGTATGGTAACAAAGTATATTTACAAGTTAAGAATTTCAATGGTAAAAATGGGATCAATATCTGTTAGGGCCCTATATTACTAGTGTATTCCCTTATTTTTGTTAGTGTAGCCCCCTTGTTGTTATTTTTGTATCCCTGTAGTCCCCATATTGTTATTATTATGCCCCGTAGTAACCCACTATTGTTATTGTTGTGCCCTTACATTATTATTGTTAGGCTAGCAAGGATTATATTGTGACCCCATGGACTCCTATGCATAGAAAGGAGGTTTTTTCATTTGTGTCATCCAATAATTGTTCATTATGTTGTGTAAAAGAGGTTTCCCCTTGAACTGGTTGCTTTCTAAGTCGTTGATCTCTCTTTTATTCTATTTTGTGAGCTAGTTTCATAACATTTGGTATCAGAGCTTCAGATTCTAGGGTTTTGCTGCTTCAAACAGGTCATCGTGGATATTACACTATAATTTTTTTCTACAAAGGTTTAGATGCTGAAACAAAAACATGGTTGTGAAGAAATCCTAAGGAACTTCATGTAAAAAATTCAGATCTTGGTTCACAATATTTTCAGAGATATGATCTGTGGAAGTTAGGGTTTTTGCAGGCTCCCAAATTTCATCTCAAAGAGATGACCTTGGGAAAATAGTCATAACTCTCTCTCTGAGCATCGGATTGGAATTCTGTAAAAATTAGTTGAAAGCACACAGAATGTAGGTTCTTGTATGTTTATTTTATAGCTAAAGGAGGAAACAATGACATGTGGCACGATGTACAAGTTCACTCTACTGAACCAGTCCATAATTAGGTCATTGTGGGATACTGGGCATAACTTTGACTTGAAAAATCCAAATGAGGTCAGAACTGTGGCATTGGAAAGATGACTCAGAGGGCTACTACAGAAACTAATTTCAGATCTCTGGGATCCAAAATTACAGAGATATATCAGATTCAATATAGAGCTCCTCAAAAGCAAGAAAAAGGTGTGTATTGTTTTAAAAAATTGCATAAGTCTTGTTTGAAAAATCAGTTTGAAGTGATTCCAAGGGCATATTGAAGCATAGATATTTGTATTGGGTTATAAAATCCCCCATAAAAATAATTCAACAGCAATTAAGACATTATAAGGCTCTAATATAACTCATCAAGAGGAAGAACTGCAACATGATACATCAAAATTACAAGACCAAGTGCATCAAATTTTGCTCTCGTAAAGAGTAACAAAAAATGAAATGGAAATTTTGAATAAAGGTGTGGAAGCTAAGATGGATGGTTTGAAGAAAGGCGCGGAAGCTTTGAAGAATGGAATGGAAGCTAATATGGATGGCATGGAAGCTAAGATGGATGGTATAGAAGGCAACATAGAAGCTAAGATGGATGGTTTGAAGAAATGCATGGAAGCTAAGGTGGATGGTTTAAAGAAAGGCATGGAAACTAATATGGATGGTTTTAAGAATGGCATGGGAGCTAAGATGGATGGCGTGGAAGCTAATATGGATGGTATAGAAGGAAACATGGAATATTTGAAGAAATAAATGGAAGGTTTGAAGTAAGGTTTAGCAAAGGCGTTACAAGAAAAGCTTCCTAATGGCGAAAAGGTAGTAGAGGAAACTCAAGATGAGAACAAAAGAAATGTTCATCATGATTTCATAGACTCTAATGTTGGATTTAAGACCCACCATATTCCAAATATAGATATGAGGAAGTTTGATGGCAAGGATACAATAACTTGGATACTACAAATGGAGCAATAATTTGAGCTCCATAATATGCAAAACACACAAAAGGTATGTATTGCAACTTTATATTTAGAAAAAAATCAATTTGTATCGTATCGATGGCTTTGTTCTCGTAAAAAACTGGTCACTTGGTCAATTTGTACGGAGGAAATGATAGCACATTATGAGGATACAAAGTGCAACACTTTCTTTAGCCAATTGATAAACCTCAAACAAAAGGGTTCAATGATGGAGCACATTGAGGACTTCTAAAAATTGAATATAAGGGTAAATAATATTCCATAGGAACATAGGATTGATTTATTCATAGGGACTCTAAAAGATAACATCCGACATTATGTTTGCCTTTGGGAACCTGATACATTGGAGAAGGCATTCAGGTTGGCAAGAAAAATTGAAAGAAAAATTATAATGACAAAGGAAGCCTACCACTCATAACTACAAAGATGGAAGTGTTACTACTCCTAGACTTCCACAACCTAAAAGGTTGACACCACAACAATTGGAAGAAAAAAGAGAAAAAGGGCTTCGCTATAGTTGTGATAGCAAATACACTAAAGGTCATAAGTGTGCTGAGAAGAAATTATTTTACATAGATTGTGAAGAGGAGGAAGAAAAGGAACAAGAAAATTCAAAAGAAGAGGATATACACCAAGAACCAACCCTAGAGGAAGAAGTAATGAATCCGTCCATATCCTGTAATGCATTGGCAGGAATTACTACTCCTCAAACTATTAAGATAGAAGGACATATCAAGAATAAAAATGTAATCGTGCTTATTAATTCGGGTAGTACCATAATTTTATTCATTTTAAGGTAGCCAAGAAATTGAATTGCTTCCTATACCTAGCGTCAGAGTTTCAAATGATGATGGAAAATGGAGGAACTATAAATTTCTCTGGAAAGTGCCATAATATGAAGCTAACCATGGGGGAATATGTATTTAATAGTCCAATGATTTCCATTCCAATGGGTGGTGTTGATGTTGTACTAGGAGTACAATGGTTACAATATTTGGGGACGGTAACTTTTAATTTTCAAGAAATTTTCTTGAAATTTTATTCAGAAGGAAAGGAAGTTTAATTATGGGGTATCACAGAGAAGCTGGGAAAGATAATAAGCTCTAATTTCATGACAAAGCTTCTGAAGAAAGAACAACGAGGCATCATTGCACAATTATTCTCACTAGAAGTTCCAACATCAAAATCCTCTATTTCTCAAGATCTCCAAAAAGTCTTGGACAAGCATTCCAATGTGTTTGAAACTCCCAAGGTAATCCCACTTATTCGTGATCATGATCATGCTATTCATTTTATTCCATGAATTTTTCCTCCAAACATCAGGCCTTACATATATCCTTATGTCCAAAAGAGCGAAATTGAATGTATGATTTCAGAAATGATAGAGGCTGGTATAATTCAACCTAGTCAAAGTAATTTCTCTGCTCTAGTAGTATTGGTGCACAAGAACGATGGATCATGGCACATGTGTCCGAATCATAGAGAGATCAATAAGCTCACTATTAAAGATAAATTTTCCATTCTTGTGATTGATGAATTATTGGATTAATTACATGGAGAAATTTATTTCACCTAGTTGTATCTTCATTCAGGATATCATCAAATTAGAATGAACACTAAAGACATTTCGAAAACAACATTTCGAACTCATGAGGGTCATTATGAATTTTTGGTCGTTCCTTTTGGCCTTACCAATGCACCTTCTACATTTCAAGCATTGATGAATTGAATTTTCAAACCTTTCCTTAGAAAATTTTTGTTAGTATTTTTGGATGATATACTAATCTACAACAGATATTGGAAGGATAATCTTCAACATGTTGGCAGGGCGCTCAAACTATTGGAGGAGAAACAATTATACGCAAAAACCTCCAAATGTTTCTTTGGAGTACAAGAGGTGGAATATTTGGGTCATATTGTATCTCAGGAGGGTGTTAAGGTAGACCCTAACAAAATTAAAGCCATTAAGGAGTCAAAAGTCCCCACAACCATAAAGCAGTTATGAGGATTTCTCGAGTTAACGGGGTATTATCGCAAGTGTGTTAGAATTATGGGAGAACAGAAGCACCTCTAACAACATTATTGAATAAAGATGCATTTTCATGAAATCCTGAAGCAACTAAGGCCTTTGAACATCTTAAAGAGGAAACGTGCCAAGCACTGGTCTTAGCTACGCCAGACTTCACAAAAGCCTTTATTATGGAATGTGATGCCTCAGGAAATGGAATTGGTGTTGTTTTAATGCAAGAAGGAAGACCCATTTCTTTTGAAAGACATCCAATCAAAGGAAAGTATTTATATAAATCTATTTATGAGAGTGAAATGTTGGCAATACTACATGCAATAAAGAAATGGCGACCTTACCTAATGGGAAGACACTTCAAGGTAAAAAATGATCATGATAGTCTTAAATACTTTTTCGAACAAAAACTATATTCAGAAGAGCAGCAAAAATGGGTCACAAAGATGTCGGGTTATGACTTTGAAATCATCACAAAAAAGGGAAGCTAAATGTTGTTGCAGATGCACTCTCAGGAAAGGATGAGGATGTGGAAGCATTTCTTTGTGCCATTTCTATTATCTAACCAGATTGGATAACCGAAGCAACGAAGGAATGGAAGAATGACGAAAAAGTATGGACACTCATTCAAAAGTTGTAGCAATATCCCAGTACAACTGATACATTTAGTTGGAAAAATGATTCTTTATGGTGCAAAGATCGCTTACATCTTTGTAATAATTCTCAAATAAAACAAAATATTCTATTGGAATTGCACACCTCTCCCTTAGGAAGACACTCGAGATTTTTAAAAATTTACCATAGGGTGAAGAAAGAATTTTTTAGGATGGCCTTAAATATGATATTCAAAAGTTTGGGGCGGAATGTTTGGTTTGCCAGCAAAATAAAGCCTATTAAGGGAATTTTGAGGTCTAAAATGGGCCTCCTAAGGAAAATTTACAATCAAAATTCACTTTATGAGAACTAATCACATTTTAGGGCATGACATCATCCCTAATGGTTAAGGTGCCATTGCTTGAGTTAAAGGTACTTACTTGTAACATTATCAATGGTGGATAAAAACTCATGGTTAACCATGGTAGTGCTCTAAGTACTTTTAAAGTCAAAATAAAGTACTCATAATAAATGTCATTTCACACTTTTTGAATAAAAATATATTATTGTCATTTCATATTTCCTGAAAGAAATAGTGCATATCCCTATACATTTATTATATTATATTATATTTATATAGTATATTAATTACATGTTATTATACAATTTAAATAATATAAATTTTAATTAAAAGCATATAATATAATTAAAATTTTATAAATTTATATTTATATTTTATTTTAAGTTATTTAAGTACAAAGGACAAATGCATTAGTTGTTCAATGATAATGATTTTTTCTTGAAAAGCTCATTCTTATATCAATACAATTTTTTTATTAAATTTATTTTGGTACAACTTTTGAATTGAATTTAACTATGGTTACATGGATTGTGGTGCAAAAAGTGAATTGAAAATTCATAAATATTATTTTATTGGTTTAGCTATTATTTTATTATTTTCTTAGCAGGTCCATTTTAGACCTCAAAATTTCCCTAATGTTGAGACAATTAAGGCCCCGGGTCTGCTACAAACTTTATCCATTCCAAATCAACTTTGGGAGGAGGTTTCAATGGATTTTATCACATGCTTACCTAAGTATGAAGGAAAGAGTATCATAGTGGTGGTAGTTGATAGACTTACCAAGTATGCACACTTTTGTGCATTATCTCATTCATTTAAAGCGATTACACTTGATACTACATTTATGGAAACAATTCAAAAGATACATGGAAACCAAAATATTATTGTAAGCGATAAGATCCCATTTTCACTAAAAAATTTTGGACGGAATTATTTTCTTGTTTGGATACTCAGCTAGCTCATAGCTCATCTTATCATTCCCAATCCAATGGGAAAATTGAGATAGTGAACTAATGTTTGGATGGATATATTCGTTTCTTTGTATCTGATAAACAAACACAATGGGTCAATTAGTTACCTCTAGCTGAATGGTGGTATAACACTTCTTTCCACACTGCAGCAAAAATGACCCCATTTATGGCACTTTATGGATATCATCTGTCATCCATCACATCATCTTTAAGAGAAAATTCTAAGGTTCAAACAGTGGAAGATCACATTGAGCATCAACAACAAGTTCCCCAACTCTTAAAGGATAACCTAAATTTGGCATGGAATCGAAGGAAACAACAGGTAAATCAACATTGGAGTGAGCAAAGTTTTGACGTAGGCGATTAGGTATTTTTATAGCTACAACCATACAAACAAATTTCCCTCAAGAAAGCTAAGAAGTATAATAAATTATCGCCAAAGTACTATGGTCCTTACAAGATGTTGCAAAAGATTGGTACTATGGAATACAAATTGGAGCTTCTTGCATCTTCGCAAGTGCACTCGGTTTTCCATGGTTCATGCTCAAAGAAGGTTATAGGTGAAAAACTTCTGATTCAAACAATATTGCCAGAACTTGATCAGGAAGAAAAATAATATTGGAACCGAAAACAGTCACGGAAACAAGAACTTGATAGCTACAAAATCGATCAATTTCATAGTATCTCATCAAGTGGAAGAATTTACCCACTGAAGATTTCACATGGGGGGATGAGAATTTTACATAGAAACATTCAGAACTACTCAAGCGTTGAGGATAACAATTTTTTTAAGGAGAGGGGCATGTTAGGTCCCTATATTACTAGTGTATTCTCTTATTTTTGTTAGTGTAGCCCCCTTATTATTATTGTTGTACCCCTATAGTCTCCATATTGTTATTATTGTACCCCATAATAGCCCACTATTGTTATTCTAGTGCCCTTACATTATTATTGCTAGGTATGCTAGGATTATATTGTGACCCCATGGACTCCTATATATAGAAAGGAGGTTTTGTCATTTGTGTCATCCAAAAATTGTTCATTTATGTAATGTAAAGGAGGTTTCCCTCTCGAAGTAGTTGATTTCTAAGTCGTTGATCTCTCTTTTATTCTATTTTGTGATTTGGTTTCATAACAACCTCCGTGGTTAAGAATATTGCTAAATTCTTTCAATTTGACATATGTTTAACCCATGTATGAATTATTTTAATAATAAGTGTATTTTTGGACAAGCCTTCTAGAATTTTAATTTGATTATCAAGCCTTCCAAAATTAATCTGATTATCATTATTTTGTTTATAACTTATTTCTACTTTTAAGTATGAGGGAAATGTGTAATCTCTTTAATAATCAATAAGGAGTGAAATATGCTCTTTATTTATTATTTAATCTCATTATCAACACACACTGACTTTATGCTATTTATTTATTATTTAATCTCATTATCATAACACACTCAATTTAGTCATTTCCTTTGTGAAATTACATTTTTTGTGTGCCAATGCCCATGAAGACCTATGGTAATGTTTCTCCTCATTACCTTGCATGTTATAGCTTGGATATAATATGTATATAATATTTTGACATAGTGGTATGATTGGGAAAAAATGATTTATCTAGGTGGTTCGAGCAACATGTGTCAAATAGTCATCGACACAAGTGTGAGACTATTGCAAGCCAAAACACATTTCCTCCCCTCTATCCTCCACCCTTTACATTGTTATATTTCCTTTGCTGCAACATTTTTGCAGTAACATCATATGCATGTCCAATTCCTTCAGTGTATATTTGCACCTTTAGGGGAAATTGCTAGTTTAAACATATATGAATTTATAACTTACATTAAATTTGATTATTATTATTATTATTATTATTATTACTATCACTATTTAAATGTCACATATCAATTTTATATGAAGAATTGAAAAATTATACATCTCCCTCCTATTAAAGAGTAACTAATTGTTTTTTTAAATTCCAATTACTTCTTCTCTTAACACAATAAAATATCTTATTAGAATTAACATACATATTAGTTAAAAAAATTTCGTGGTACACATCAATTTATCCGATTAGTGCAAACATCTAAATCCTGATACCATGATTTTATGGGAGCCAAGTGCTTGTCTCAAGCATTATTAGAAAAGCTTTTCCATAAGAGATTACATTACAATTGTTTGGGTTACAGTTGTGCATGTAATAATCGTCGGTAGTTCATAAATATTCTTTATTTATTTTTATGTAGTAATTGGCAAACTACCTGACAAGGATGGAAAATTTTAGGATACATAATAAACATGAATACATATTTTTAATTTAAATTCGCTTATGGCTTGCCAACGAATTATTATATGCTAAGAAATAGTTCACTTACCGTACAGTTAAGACATTCAATCTTCTCCCTAGAGATAAAACATCTCAATTAGGGAAAACGGGGCTAAGAGGGTGAGAGGGAAGAAACACGAGGCAACCTAGAGACTTGGATCTAGTTGGAGGAGTGATATGAAGATGAATGCTACTTATTGTTGTGCTAGTTTCATTTCATATATAAACTTTCTTTGCATTGTTTTACGTATCCTTCATAGGTTTGTTTATGAGCATGTTATTGTAAAACAATGTATTTAGTGAAATTATGAGTTTGTCATAAGCTTAAAAAGAATAAATTTAAATGACATAACAAAAGCAATATTAAAAATAGTAAACACACATAACAGATCTTAACACATAGAATTTTTATAAAGGAGTTCACCCCTCCTAGGCTACATCTCCTTGGTCTAGCTTCATAGTGTGACCTTTGTACTAGCTTCAAGTGTTCTCAAATTTTTGTTACAAGCTTCAGAATGTCTTGGAATCTATTCTAATGAGTTTAAAACATCATAATACCCCAAAAATGACTATTTTTTTGCTGAATTTGGACTCTGGATGCTCTGGAAATGAGCCCAACAATTGGTGGCCCTAGCCTTCAAAAATATTCAAATGCACAAAAAACCTGTAGATGAATTTTTCTGCCTCTGAAACCTACTCCATTGAGTTCCCAGCATTCCAATTAGCCTATAATGACTTTTACTGAGTTCAATTTGGTCGAAAATTGAGTGAGTTATGACCAAAACAAAATTTTCCCCAATTTTCTCCTCTAAAACTGGAAGAACTACCAATTAACTTTATAAAATTAGAAAACCCACCAAAATTTGTGCCTCCGAAAAGTCCACCAACTTAATCTTCGGGATTAATTAGAGTTAAGTAGTAATTATGGGTGGATAAGCACAGTTTATGGATAAGCACATTTTATGCGCTAATGACGTCTTATCGTGGATTAACCACGTTTTAGACGTTAATTATACTTCATAAATGTTCTGTCGGTTCAATGGTTTTAGCACCTGGTTTCGTGTTTCTGGCCACATGGGGAGGGGGATGGCCTGTGGGGCTGGCCCCCTACAACCCCCAACTATCAGGAAGTGTTGATTTAAATATAAGCGGAGAATAGATAGGGTAAGCAACACCCTGTAGGAGAGATGGTTAGATGGTCGTTTGGCTGACGCAAGGTCAGGGGTTCGACCCCCGCTCCGCCACATAAATTTTAATCGACACTATAAAAAAAATCCTCTACTAACTTTTCAACTTTTCCAAGTTTAAACCCACTCCATAATTGGTTAGTGTATCCTCCAGATTTGGTGATATCCGCCAAAAGGTGGGTTTGAAACATTATAATATATATATTGAAATATATATATATATATATATATATAATACCACCATAACTTGAATTCTCAAGCAATAATTTGACCCCCATAAGTTAGGAGATGGCCCAACAAAGAGGACATGTGGCGCCCTCTGGTTAGATTATACTCCAACCCTTAAAAAAATTCAAATTCTAACTTAGGAAGAATTGGAGGTCATTGGGAAATTTCTCTCTTCACTTAGCCCATCTGGCGAATCCGAGGATGACAATTTTCACAATGCCACTAGCTGCAATCTAGAGAATATTCCCTACAATGCTGATTGTACCTGCCACATCAGCATTGTACTTGTTCTGCTCCTTTTTTGCCTATTTTGGAAAATGAACAACAGACGACAACTCAGTCATACGAACTTGGATTTTGATGAAACGAGTTGCGTCAGAATCTTGGCGACGAAATCTATCCTTTCATTCAGGTTTGAAAAAATTTCGAGCACTTTGAAATTTTAGCTAATTTTAGGCCCTAATCCAAATTCTGATCACACCTTCCCACTGACGGGCTTTTGGACCCACAAAAGCTGATAACTATCTTCCTCAACTTTAACACTCTTCTGCTTTCAAGTTATATCAACTGATTTTACTTGACAAGTCTTATTTGGCAATTATCTTGACATGCCTTACATTGTAACTGGCTATGTCTCTCAACCACTGCTCTCTGATTGTTGTTGACCCACTTCAGCATTGTTGATTGTTGTTGACTGATACATACCCTATTGTGCCAAATCTATCTCTATGTGCTTGGAAAACTATTAGCCTTCCCACTAAGAATGAAGTCCCTCTTGCAACAAACGCATACAAGCTTCTTCTTGGAAATCCTCTTATCCAAATTAAGCTTGTAATATGAGTGAACTCTTGGTGTCAACACAAGAAACCAACTTGTTCTGCAATGGCTGCAAAACACTTTGCATCTTGTCCACTTCTCACTGAATGGAAATAAAACTTCCTGTGACATCTTGTTACAAGAACACATAATCAATCTTGAAAAGAAAACATTATGCAAGAATTGAAATGACGACCACCTCATTTTTGCTCCTTCAAAGAAATGATTGTCACCTCCTGTAACATCAAGTACATGGTGATATTCTTGCACATTGGTGTATCCAATATCAACTCACAATCGACAAACACCATTGACTAAATCATAAGTCGATCAACATAATTGACAAACAACATGTGACATAAACAACACAAGTCGACATGAAATATGCAACACAATCGACAAAAATTGATATGAAATATGTGCGACACAATCAACACAAGTCGATAAACATATGTACAGCGCAATCAACACAAATCGATATGAAATGTGTGCGACACAATCAACACAATTCGTTAAGCATATGTATAGTACAATCGACACAAATCGATATGAAATGTGTTCGACACAATCGACACCAGTCGATATTCCAAGATACATATTGACAACACTCATTCATGTATCTATTTACAATGAACTTATCACAAGTCCTCTATTTACACATACAATATATCATGCATTTGTACACTCTTCAACTCTCTCTTTCAAGTACAAATAAGTACATAAACCCAAAACATATGAGTCATCATAAGAGCTGAACTGAATGATAAATTGTTGCAACATAAATGAGTGACATACCCATCTTTTACACAATCTTGGCGAAATTTTGCAACAAATAGAAATTCCTTCAACCGAACAACATTCACATGCAATCTTGCATCATACAAGTTGTAACAATATATTGCAACTTGTCATACTTTCAATAGAAATTCATACATACATAAGGCTGAAATTTGCATCTATGTACAAAGTGAATGCATGCCTTACTTGGTCAAGAAATCGAGCCATTTCTTACCAAAGCACTTCAATGGCAATTTTTTCTGTTGAACATCCTCTTCTTGTGAATCATCTTGACTCACATCGATGAGGGAATCTCCTATTCCATTCTCGCCAATATTTTTCTCCACTTGATTCAAATGCATTGGATGAGTTGTTGGATACAGTGTCCAACATTGGGCAATCAGATGTCCCTTCCTCTGAAAATAACTGAAAATATTTTGCATCTTCTGTTCAAGTCGCCTTTTCTTTGATTGTTTCTTGTATGCTATCATTCTCTTCCAGCATCTTGAAACTTGATGGTTATACTAACCACAATATGAACAACAACTTTTTCTCCCATCCATGCATGCAGATTTGTCATGCTTAACATAACCATAAACAACATGATTATAGGAAGAATTATACCTTGAATGTTTCTTTGAATGTCCATCGTTGTCACCTTCTTGAGAAGATGAACTTGAATAGGTTCTAGCTCTCCTTTGAAGACCAACAAAAATTTTCATGTCCTTATAATTGTCACAACTCTCTTGTTCACCATAAGTTGCATGTCTACAAGAATCCTACTACAACATGGGTTTCAAACAATTGCAATAATCTTGATTGCAAAATTTACATATTTGAGGTTTTGAACCTGCAACAAAAGTCCTTCTTGGAACTATTTCAAGTGCCTTTATGGCTTTACAACTTTCTCCATAAAATTTTCCATAGCCAAGACCCAAATACTTAGGCCTTTCCTCAACCATAATTGGCTCAACTATGCCTTGTGCATATTTTCCCAATCCTTTACCTTCATAGCCCATTTTTTTCATCAATTTGGACCCTATTCCTCTAGTTTTTTTTTCAAAAGAGCCTACACATTTATCTTGAGAGGAAATTAAAGACAAATTTGAATTATTTACCTCTTATTCAAGCACATGCTTCACTAAGGCTTCTTTGGCATCATGGAGCTGAATCTCCATCTCATGCATCTTTTGAAGAAGTTATTGCTTCTCTTTCTTCATGGCAACCAAATTCTCTTAAAGTTTAGTGTTCTCTCACATATCTTCATACAGATTTTGCACCATATATTTCATGATGTATATTTCATGCTTCATCTCTTTATCAAAGGGTCTTGCAAAGGAGGATGGTTTAGAATCACCACTTAATGAAGTTTCCATCACAATGTAATGAATTAAAGAGCTTCACAAAAATTCACAAAGCTTCATAAATAACTTTCACCATCCTTTACATTTCTTTGAATTCCCTCTTGACATCCTATTTTTCAGAATGTTCATGGGTTCCTTCATGGCCTTACATTTTGGTTGTAGATTCAACCTCAATCTCTGCAGCTTGTATCTCTTCAATCACTTCAGCCTCTTATGCAAATAAATCCTCTTGTTGCTTCAAGTGTTTCCTTGAGTGGTCCTTTGGGTAAGGATGATGCTTTCTCAACCTTCTTCCTTCTTGTCCTAACTTCTGGACTATCTATCAGTAGCTTCCCTTCTCCTTTAGCAGTCTCAACCTTGTAAGCATCAGTAAATTTTCACTGTTAAAACCCTTCAAGTCAAACAAGAAAGCAACCTTGTGCTCTGATACCAACTTGATCTGAAAATGAATGTTAGCTATTGTTGTCCTAGTTTGATTTCAGATATAAAATTTTCTTTGCATTGTTTTACTTATCCTTCATAGGTTTGTTTATGAGCATGTGATTGTCAAACAATGTACTTAGTGAAATTATGAGTTTTTCATAAGCTTAAAAAGAATAATTTTAAATGATAGAACAGAAGAAATATTAAAAACAGAAAACACACATAACATAGCTTAACATAGAGAATTTTGATAAAGGATTTCACCCCTCCAGGGCTACATCTCCTTGGTCCAGCTTCATAGTGTGACCTTTGTATTAGCTTCAAGTGTGCCCAAATTGTTGTTAAAAGCTTTAGAACCTCTTGGAATCTATTCCATGAGTTTAAAACATCATAATCTCCCAAAAATGACTATTTGTTTGTTGAATTTGGACTCTGGATGCTCTGGAAATGACCCCAACACCTGGTGGCCCTTGCCTTCAAAAATATTCAAACTCACAAAAACACCTGTAGATGACCTTTTTTCCTCTGCAATCTGCTCCATTGAGTTCCCAGCATGCCAATTAGCCTATAATGACTTTTACTGAGCTCAATTTGGTCGAAAATTGAGTGAGTTATGACCAAAATCAATTTTACCCAAATTTTCTCAAGTCTGGAAGCACTGCCAATTAACCTTCTAAAATTAGAAACCCCACCAAAATTGGTGCCTCCAAAAAGTATGCCAACTTAATCTTCAGGATTAATTAGCGTCAATCAGTTATTATGGGTGGATAAGCACAATTTATGGATAAGCGTGTTTTATGCACTAATGACATATTATCGTGGATTAACCACATCTTAGACATTAATTAAAATTCATTAATGTTCCGCCGATTCAATGGCTTCAGCACCTGGTTTCACACTTCTGGCCAGATGGGGAGGGGGCTGGCCCCATCCAACCCCCAACTGTCAAGCGATGTTGATTTAAATATATGCGGAGAATAGATAGGGTAAGTAACACCCTGTAGGAGAGATGGTTAGACGGTTGATTGGTGGGTGTGAGGTCAGGGGTTTGACCCCCACTCCGCCAAATAAATTTTACTTGGCACTATAAACAAACTCCTCCACTAACTTGTCGACTGTGCCAAGTTTAAACCTTCTCTAGACTTGGTTAGTGTATCCTCTAGATTTGGTGATATTCGTTGAAAGGTGGGTTTGAAACATATATATATATATATATATATATATATATATATATATATATATATATACCACCATAACTTAAATGTCCAAGAAATAATTCGACCCCCATAAGTTAGGATATTTCCCACCAGAGAGGACCCCTCTAGTTGGGTTATACTCCAATCCTTAAAAAAAACTCAAATTCCAACATAGGAATAAATGGAGGTCATTGGGAAATTTTTCTATTCACTTAAATCATCTAGCGAATTTGAGGACGAAACTTATCACAATGCCACTAGCTGCAATCTAGAGAATATTCCTTACAATGTTGACTGTACCTGCCACATCAACACTGTACCCGTTCTGCTCCTTTTTTTGCTTGTTTTGGAAAACGAACAGCAGACGATAACTCATTCATCCGAACTCGTATTTTTATGAAATGAGTTGCGCCAGAATCCTGACGACGAAATCTATCTGGTCGTTCAGGTTTAATCAATTTTGAGCACTTTGTAATTTTAGCTAATTTTAGGCCCTGATCCAAATTTCGATCAAGGAGGTCCAAGGGAGGAAATACAACTGATTCCTTCCACAGGACATCATGGAGAAATAGAAAGACGATGTCAGTTATGGTATTCTTAAGCTGGTTGTTGGCTAGTGGAAACCCTAAGACAAACTTGGGAGTCTGTAAGTTCCTGATTGGACTTATACAGGCTTGATGCCTCATAACAGACCTTGCTAGGTCACTGTTTATCAGTTGTTCTGGAAGTGGACTAGCTCAGGGGAGTGTTGGTAGAGGTTAAAAAACTCATTGGTCGGGAGGAGTAGTATTTTCTCCTCGGTAATCCTATGATATCGTAACAGTGTTGGAAACTAGATAAGTACTTTGCTACTGTGATGAAATTTATGTCAAGAACAATCTTTTGTTGTGTGTTTTCTTTTATTTCTGAATGAAATGGAATTCTGATGAATGAATATAAAATTTCTATTATTGTTTTTATTTTTATTGTAAACATGTACAATAACTAGTGTTAATAAGTAGGGGCACCCGTTAGTTCCAAGATTAACTAGGCACTAGTTAATTAGCCCGGAACGATTGAGAGTCGAGAAGGAAGAATCTGGAAGGAAAGGGTAGGAAAAATTTTGGGTAGAAACCCATCAAGGGATTCCATATTTAAGTTTATAAATATATCCTGAAATAACCAAGTACTTGTAGGTATATAATTATATATATAATGACAATGTAAACATTATTTACAAGGAGATTCATATTAACTTCCTGTGGAATATTAAGCCAAGAGATTCCACTTGAAATAATAGAGATAGTAACTATTAATCGGAACCAATGTTATCGTTCTGTGTATTAGATCAAAGAAGCAGTCAAGAAGTAGATGACTTATGAACATATTTAAACACAAAACTAGAAGTAGTAAATAAAATTTTAAAGAGAGATATTCAACAAAATAATATAGACAGAGGACTATCGCACAACAAAAATTCATTGCACTTCTTTGTCATTGAAGGAAAATACTTTTGATGAGTTACAAAAGAAATAAACTCGGAATATTAAGCGCTAGTCCAAATTTGTGTTGAAGTAGCCCATCTCTTCCATAAATTACCACAGAAGATTAAAAGTAACATACATTTTGAATCTAAGTACAATACAACAAGAGGTCATGGAAAGAAGGCTAAGGAATCAATAAATCCTAATAAACTCTAAGGGCACAGGCCAAATTATTTTATTAAATCATCCTAAATCCAATAATCCCACAAGTCATGGTTCAAGATGGACTTGAACAAAAAAAGAGGAGGTTCAGGGTAAGGAAACTTGGTTAATGATACAAATGTAAACCCTCACTCCCAAAGATAGGCTCAATAAATACATAGTCACCAAAGGAAAAGGTAATGGAAATTAGGAGCATTACAAAGGAAATGAAGTGAATAATAATAAAAACTGAGAAAAATGTCACACAAACCAGTACCTGTAAAGGGCTTAGTATTTTCGTGCTGATGCAAAAGAGGATCTCAGCTAAAATGAAAAATTATCAACACTTGCAAAAACAGATTGACCTTAACTTGCATAAACCCAAAATATCCAATCTAAATTCCAAATTTAAACAAAAGTCTAAAATTCATAAAATAAGTAAAAAAATAACAAAAGAGAAATTGGAGAAATTGGTTAGGTAGACCTAACTTCCCATGTTAACTCTCCATAAGCTTCCCTATAACAAAGAAGAAAATGAAAAGAAACCCTTGCTTGAATAGCTATAAAGGAAAAGCAAGTATTACCAAATTTATATGCCCTTACCTAAGCAGACAAGCGTTGAAACCTAACAATCAGACGGTCGTTGTCCCATGCCAATAGTGTGTCACTTGGTTTCCTGTATGGATGAACGAACAATGCATATGTATGCTCGAATTTGTGAGAACTCGCTAAGCAATTCACTAGAATATGCCTAGAAAGTAAAATATAACGAATGTTGAATAAAATTGCAAGTCTTACCTATACTAAAATTTACACATGCTCGCAAAGAGGTAAAGTAATTACTAATTATGCAAATTAGTATGCTTAATTTTTTGAAACAGCGTTTTTAAAATTATAATTTAAAATCCACTCGCGGCACTGTACTAAATTTAAGTATTTTTTTGGGCAGGAGATAACATAATTATTAATTTTTTGAAATAAGGTTTTTAATATTTAATTTTAAAATATTTTTGGTATTATATATAAATTAGAAGTTAATATTTATTTTTAAGTAATTATATTATTTTTTATTTTTAATTAAATTTTTTAATTAATAAAATAATATAAAGTGATTTATGCTTTTTGGTCTGTGATAAACTATTAGTCCAATGTAAATTTCCAGATTTCCTCATTAAAAATCTTATTATATATAATTGATGTATTAATTTTTTTTTAAATAATAATAATCATAATATTTTAAAATAAAATTAATATTATTTAATTTTTATAATTTAATTGCCATAAAATAAGTAAGTGTTTTGATATTTATTATAAATAATGTTTATTAACAATTGCTAATTACTTAATTTACATAAATATACATAATAGAATTAATATATTCATATAAGTTGAATAATTAATTAACATCTATCAACTTAAATTTATTGAAATTAAATTATCCTCTTAAAATTAAAATTAAGTTAACTTTTATAATCATATTTATTTTATATTTAATTTGTTTTTAATTTTACTTCTCTTATCTTAATGATAATGATGGTTACTGTAAGCTAAGACCAATGATAAAATGCATTTATACTAGCAGTTGCCCCAAAAGTTGCAAAGAGAGGCTTATAGGATTTTTAAATAAAAAAAGTCGTACAAGAAAATAACAATTGATATGTTAAACTTAAGTTTTTTTTTGTGTAATTTTTTCTGAAGTTTATAATATGTAACTATATTAGAGTTGTTTAACAAAAACATTCTCCAATGTCATTAAAACTGCATGGTGGAATATTAAATACTAAATTGATTACATTATATTTTAAAGTAATATAACTAATAGATGAGATGATATTTTAATTTACAAAAATTGAGTGTGTCAAGGATCATTTATGCATATTGAGTGGTTCTAATAGTTAAGAATGCATGCCTTCTTGTAAAAGGTTAAAAGTTCAAATTCAAAAAGGTAGAAAATAGACATCTAGGAATCAAATCACTAGGCAATAGAAAATAGTTGTCCATGAAAAAAAGGTTAAAAGTGTGGAAGTCTTGAATATATGATTGAAAGTTTGTATAAATGGATATTACAGTAGAATTTAAGGATATATAAGAAGATGTAGATATATTGAAAACAACATGGTAGTTGAAATATTGTAAAAAAGATAACTTACTGAATATTATTGTAAAATAAGATAATAATTTGAACACCACAACCAAGGTACCATTGGTAAAGAAAGAAATATAGCAAACGATAAATTAAAATGACAACCAGAAAGAAAACTGATATATCCATTCAAAAAATTAATTACTTAATAAAAACGATATTGAGTAAGTAAAATAAGATAATAATCTGAACACCACAACCAAAATACCATTTGTAAAGAAAAAAATATAACAAATAGTAAATTAAAATGACAACAAGAAAGAAAAATGATATATCCATTCAAAAAATTAGTTACCTAGTAAAAATGATATCAAATACAATCTAATGTTTCGCTTCAAACTCAATACAATATGCACAAAATCTTATATTGCACTTAAAAATGAAAATGAGACACAAGATCTTATACTGGAATTTTAACATGAAATGAATTCCTCCGTGAAAAGCATAAGCATTGAAGAAATCTGGTCATTAAACAATTGATTGCCCTAGCAACAAGTAGAATGAACCAACCTTACGTCTCATTTCTCAATACCACCGAAAGAGTTACTTCACATTCTTCTATGCCCGTTTATGAAGGAAGCCAGTTCAAGTTGGTCTAGAATTTGATGATCTTTTGCTGCCACATTTATGCACGGTTGCCCAAGTCTGAAAATTGTGTATTGATTACCATCGAATCTAATCTATTAGATGTATGCAGAAAACAGAAAAACATGCATTTATGTATTGATATTACTTTTTTTTTTCAAAAGAAAATAAACGTTGTACATATTAAAAAACTTATATATGACAGTACATGTTCGCCATTACATTCTCAGCTGAAAATACTTCCAGACGAGAAAATCCAAATTCCCAAATACATACAAAAATAACTCTTCTGGATAGAAAAGAGATTCAATGTACTTGGCAAGCCAAATTACAAGTAGAATAATCTGACCCAATCAGATTATATCTAAACATCCCTATATACAAAGAAAACAAAACACACATATAGGAGCATCATAATACATGTCAGACAGGGAATAATAGGACATATGCAGATAGAAAGTAAGTATTCAGAAAAAAACCATTCCAAATGATTACACCGTAGATACAGATGATTCGGGATCGCTTGTTTATCATCCAGACATGCTCGCTTGTATATACCTAGGACCAGGCACGTTGATACTGGTGTCCAAAAATCGATATGGTTATTAAAGGAAGTCTGAGGCCCAATGGAGAACAGAGGGGCAATTGAAAAACCCAGCTAATATACTATTCTGGCTCGCTTGATGAAGTTATCTATGCACGGAAGTAAGTGTTCCTTCCTGCAGAGATATATGCTCTGATACCGCCTGAAGAGAAGTAGTTACCAAACAGATTCATAACCATAGATGTTCCAAGGTCGCTTGTGTTCCATCCAAATAGGCTTGCTTGTATATACCTACAGACAGGCTCGCTTGAGAATGATGACCAAAACGAACTGGAGAGTAATGAAAGACTCAGTCACATATGGCGAACAAAGGGAAAATTGAATAGCCCAGCATTATACTATTCTGGCTCGCTTGTTGTAGTTATCTGTGCTCGTATCAAATGGTTCATTCCTGTATAGATATATGCTCCAAAACCGCCTGAAGAGAAGTAGTTACAAAACTTGGTTCAAAAGTTTATGGCCGCTGTCAAGGATAATTATGTCACATGAAAACAAAACTGATAGAATGTGTGATTGTGTAATCAGCTAATCCATTAAGGGTTGCTCCAATCATGGGATTGGAATAGTCGATTCCCAGATTCGTAGTCCATCTTTGAACTGGAAAATGTGCATACATCCAAATTCTGCATTGATTCCCCTCTTGGAAAGAGCATCATCTCTCGTGTTACATTCCTGGTAAATATGGAGAATAGGAGGACAGTTCATAATCTACCAAATTCCCTGAGTTCTCTGTCTCCATCCCTTTAATCCAGGAATCAGCATATCAGAGTTGTGTGTAATCCAACCAATCACAAGCCTTCAGTCACCATAGAAGTTGCGATTTTGCAATTGAAGATTGGAGGCAGCAAAGAGGCCACCCTAGAGAGCCATGATCTCTGTCTTATTATTAGATTGCAAAGGCTGTTGTAAAAAAATTTTCCTCTAAATGTTATTTATTCACTACTCTGAAGCCTATTTAATGTATGTTGTAAGAACATACCTATTAAGAGAATAGATGAGAGATTGCTAGGCCTGTTGTAAATCTTTTCACTTCTCAATATTGTTTCTTTCACTGTAACGGAATCTATGGCGGAAAATCTTAATTTGCATTTATGCATATGATGACATAAATGGAGAAATT
Source organism: Pinus albicaulis (assembly GCA_034641835.2). Taxonomy (NCBI): domain Eukaryota; kingdom Viridiplantae; phylum Streptophyta; class Pinopsida; order Pinales; family Pinaceae; genus Pinus; species Pinus albicaulis. Next base: position 1,172,968,165 of record CM076577.1, read on the forward strand.
ATCTATTTACATCCAAATGCAATTTCTGTGGGAGTTGAAATTTTTGGGATATATTAAACTTAATTGACATTGAATAAATGATTATCTCTACATTTTATAATAAATATTACCGATATTGGTAAAGGATTCATCATATAAATGAAATGCAGTAAAAATATTTATTCTTGTACTGAATATTTATCCAATGCACGCCAGCTTTGGCCTTCTTTACCCCTATGCACGTCGCAAATTTTTCCTTTTTAAGCCCTATGCTTGCTGCAGATTTAACCCTTTTAAACCCTATGCTTGCTACAGATTTCACCTTTGTATTATAATCACCCAATTTGTTGTTGCTCTTAACAACAGACCGGCGACCAGAGCTAAATTCATCGTGGAAATCCCACTGATCTGCCCACGTAAGGCCTCCAGAATTTCTGTACTGATGGTCAAATTTAGGCGCAATATCATTGGAATTAACAGCCCTAGCCATTGAAATTAGGGTTAGCTAATCTGAAAATCAAGACTCAAACGATGGAGGGATGGATATACACAGGTATAGGAATTCAAAAGATACGTATCTCTATTGTGGAAGACACTAAATATATATAGTCTCCAGAAAGGCAAGCCTTATTTCCTCTGCTATTGACCCATTAATGCCCCTTAAGAGTACCATCGGTGTCTACATGGTCAGGCTGAAGTACACTCTACATCTGCGGATCATCATGCATGGGCATGGGCATGGGGCAAGCAATATTGATCATTTAATACACTTACTGACCATCATACAAACCACCACATATGATTATTACAATTTCCGGCAGCTCTTCCCGAGGTATTTCCGGTCGGTCGGCTATCTCCGCCTTCACCACCTCCAGGCATGCCACCACCAGACCGTACGCCCATTTGAATTAATAAACTCGCCAAAACCCAAACTTGAAGCCCACCATTCCTATATTCCAACCTAGTTTGAAATTTGAAATTGAAACGGCGCACCATCTTGAAGAATCAGGTGGTACATTTTCATTCACTAAAGTTGAAGCTTCAGCCCAAGACGACTTCGCCCAGCCCATCGGGGGCCTATTGAGTGTCCTCGCGCAAGAGGTGCAGTTGAAGCTTTTCTTACTCTTAAGCTCCCAACGTGGATCTGCAAAACATACACGTTGGAAGCTGCCAAACCAGGGTTTTAGATGAATTCTACACTACCAAATTGAGGGATATTTAGGTGGAAGAAGACAAAGGCATCATTGTTGAGCCAAAAATCTTAGACATCATATATCAGCAAACAATGTATCCCAAAGAACAGATTTCGATCATACCTTGGCCTAACAGCATCGGTGGATATCCCACGTCTGTCAACCGTAATAATAGAGTGCACACAGAGCGAGACTCCTCAAACAACAAACATTTGGATTTTCCTTAACAGGATGAATTATTTTTATGGGATTTGTGAATTTTTTAAGATGTTTAGAAAAAATAGTATTTAAATGGGACAAACAAGGACTGAGTTCAGATCTTTCACCTTTTTTTGTGTTGTAGTTCGTTGTACCTTTCAGCCTGCATTGTTTCTTTGGATTTCGAAGATTTTCAAGTTTTAATTTTCTGCAGATCTTCATCTATTTAGTAACGCTATGTTCCTGCAGACTTTGTTTATTCCATCTATATCTACATATTTCCATGATTATTTAATGACCTTTGGTTATCGCTTTCACTTTTAGATAGAGGAAAATACAACATAGTATATTTTATTTCCCTAAATTTTTACAAAATTG
>CM076577.1:1172970012-1173135766 GCA_034641835.2 Pinus albicaulis
GTTTTATCCTTCCTCGGGGTGAAACAGATATCGATCGGGTCAAGATTAGAACTGGTTTCAGGCCTTATTCACCCTAAGAAAATCAATATTGGACTGCGTCGAGATTAGAACTTGTGGCCTTTATTCACCCCAGTGAAAATCAATATGGACTGCGTAGAGATTCGAACGTGTGCCTTATATTCACCCGAGTGAAAATCAATATGGAATGCGTTGAGATTCGAACTTGTGCCATTTATTCATCCTATTAATTATATATATTCACTAGTATCATCTTTTCAAATATACGGATGCCAATTTTTGGAGAAAAATCTTGGTATGCCTGGTTTGGCAATGACCAGGCCAGTTATGGTAAGTTGGAAAATTGAGAACAAATATTTTTTATTATATAAACTGTTCTCTCAAATTCTCCAAAACGTTAGCTTAAAATATCTAAAATGGTATAGGGTTTAACGATAAATAGAATTGTGAAATTTCAGTGGAGGAGATGTTCTTAGATTGGAGAGAAATATTCGGTATGGTTGGTTTGGGAACAACCAGGCCAGCTAGGGTATGTTGTAAAATTGAGAACAAACATTTTTTATTATATAAATTGTTTTTTCAAATTTTCTGAAAACGTTCGCTCATATTATCTAAGATGGTATAGGGTTTAACGATAAATAGAATTGTGAAATGGTACCCGAGGAGATGTTCTTAGCTTGTTAATTTCATAGGGCAAAGCTTGTATGCATATCTCAGCTAAAAACTTAAATTTTAAAGGGTAGATAAATGAGATAAAGTATTTATAATTACAAGTTTTTTTAGGTTTTATATAAAGATGAATTTCTAATTTTTTTTTTTCAATTTCTAATTTTTTAAAAATTATATAGGTTGAACGATTAAATTTATTTTTATTATATAATAAAATTTAATTAATATCTATATCTATATATGTAAAATAAATTTATAATAAAAAATTATTATCTTTTTATTTATATTTATATAATAAATCAATCAATATTGTATCAAGAGGCAAATTTTTTATACGAATACTTAATGTAACAAAAAATATTATGGAAAATATAAAAAAGTATATCATAACATTTTTTCTAGCAAAAGAGTTTTTTTAATTTTAGTTTACATTTTAATATATTTGGTATGAATTTTAATATATATAAAAGATTTATTTTTAATTTAAAATATGTAAATTAAGTTTATGAGATATAGACAATGTATAGCAAAATCCAATCATGTTTAGGGATGGTGTGACCAAGGCTGGGTGCAATCCCTCACTGATTTTGATAGCTTAGATGTAGTTGGATCACTATTTCTCAAGTCAAAAGTTAAGCAAGCAATCATCTGAGCACTCACACAACTTAGCAAACAAAAAATAATTAAAATATGTAAATTAAAATGATTTAAAAATTGTATAATTAAAAGGACAAAAAAAATTGAGTGCAAAAAGTGTCAGCATTAGAGATACTTATGTTATGATTTGTGCTTTTATAATATTTTTATAACTACATAATATTTTATTTTTACTATTTTAGTTTAATAAATTGAGAAGTAATGAGAAAATAAAATTATAAAATTTTTAATTGCTTTATTTAAAATTGGAAAAAAAAAAAAATAGAGTGAGTAGCTTGTGTATATAGAACTTGGTTTCTTAAATAGTTAGGGTAGCCATATAAATTAAATTACTAGTAATATTGAAAAACATTAGTTCATACTAAACAACAAAAAGGCTTACTTCATCATGGTGTTGTCTTTTAAATTGGTTTTTTATTGTATATATGGATTTAACACCATGAAAAATCCTTGGAGCATTTTGATTTAGCGGAGTTCACCCATCTAACTGGCCATTTCAATGAATCCATGCCAATTCTAGACAAAATAGATCAGAAAATAAAGTGGAAAACTTTTCAAAAAGTCGCACTTAAAACAACTTGCTTCATCGTATATATCAAATTGGTATAGTTAAAAAAGAATCATAAAAGTTAACTAAACTATAGCTCTGTTTAAAATAATAATAATTATTATTAATGATAAAAATAATTAATATATATTAAAACATATATAGTTAAAAAAAATAAAAATTAACCATGATCTCTAAATAAAATTTGTTACAATAACAAAGTCAATACCACGACTTATCAATACCACATACCCAGAATAACAATAACTCATTTCATATAAAAATTGCTAATGATTTTTTTTTTTAATATGTAATTTAATTAAAATGGAAAAAAAATATAACTACTATACACTAGTTAGTTTTTTTCTTCTAACAAAAAAAAAATTCTTTGATTTCTATAGCCACTAAGAGTATTCTAGAATATTCTATGGAGGTTAAATTCCTACCATCATATAATAAATATTCATAATTAAATTAAAATTCTTGAAACCCTATTCTAAAATAGATATGCCTAATAATTGCTTGCTCATAAATTTTAGTGGGTACTAACCATTAATAATTCTTAGCATTTATAGTTTTTCTTCTACATAAGTACTACGAAAAACATAAATAATGGTTGGAAGTAACTCCTAGTAAGTATATTTTGTTGAGATTTTCGGTTTTGATAACATGGGCAAAAATCTCAGTAGGTGACAACAATCTGATTTGGTTGCTATATTAGCTCTATTTTGTTGGGAGTAAGTTAATGCATCCTATATTTGCTGTAGGAGGATTTATGAGGAAGTTATATCCTCTTAGCTATAAAACAGGAGTCCAGACGGATTGGGTAGTAGTGAGAGTTTGTGAGGAACTGAATTGTAATGTAATCTCCTAATTTTTGATAATAAGATTGCCGATGCCTATGTTTGGTGGACGTAGCCCAGAATGGTTGGGTGAACCACGTTAAACCCTGGTGGTCTCTTTGTGATGTGTTTGACTGCTGTTTGTCTTTTATTTAGTCGAGACTGAATGCTCCAACAATTGGTTTCGAGCTGTTGGAGGTGAATCGCCGCACGCGGCACTGCAGAACATCGTCGCGTGGAGTGTCATTGTTTCCGTAACTGCGTGTTCTGCACTCGATGTGTGGACCTCGCGTAATGGTAGTCGATTGCCGGTGCGTGGTGCGTAGGCCGGGCAGCGCTGTGCGTGGATTGCCGGTGCGTGGATCGCCGTCGGTGGTATTCACTCACCGTGCTAGAGGTGGAGCGCAAAGGCGTGGAGATTTCTCGGGTCTATTCCTTTGATTGCCGGTGCCTCGGTGCCGATCACGCGATGACTATTTGTGCGTGCTAGTTTGTGAGTGGCCGGGTGCATTGCCGTATGCTGCGTGGACCTGCGTGGTGTATGGGAGTGCTAGTGCTGCGTGGAGCACTGTTGATGCTTTTCGATTAATTGCTGGAGCTGTCCAAACTGCGTGGAGATTATTTGTTCTGTGCGTGGAGGTAAAACAGTGTTGGGCGTAAACCAACTGCGGAAGCGTGGTTTGATTGCTGGTGCTGCGTGGAGTTCCGAAGGTGCGGATTCTCTGCGTGGAGATGGACACTACTTGCATTGATTGTTGGTCTTAGATCAGAATGGCATTGACTTCGAGAATAATTCATATGTACAGAATGGTAACCTGGTAAATGACGACATGTGATTTGGTTTTTTTCTTTTGTAAACTAAATGGTGTAAGGCCTCATCCAGTATTTGAGTACGGTACAACGGCAGAAATTTTTTGTACTGTAATTATTGCACAGCAAAAAGTTTGTTTTTTTTTAAAGCAAAGGCAGTAAGGCATAGGCAGTTTTTTTATATTAAATGCTGGTCTTTAATAGTTGGATTTTGGAGATTATTGTGTTTTTTTTTTGGTTGATATAAGATGGAAAAAACACAAAGTGCCTGGTTTGAAATTGAGAAGTTTAATGGCAAGAATAATTTCGAGATTTGGAAGGTTAAGATGCACGATCTGCTGATTCAACAAGGCGTGGCGAAAGCGCTGTTGGGGAAAAGCAAAATACCTTCTTCCTTGACAGAGGATGAATGGGATGAGTTGGATGACAGAGCTCTGAGCACAATTCGGTTATGTCTGGCGGATGACGTTCTGTTCAACATTGTGTCAGAGAAGACCACCGCAGGCTTGTGGTAGAAGCTTGAAAAGCTCTACATGACGAAATCTTTGACAAATCGGATTCTCCTGAAGCGACAGCTTTATGGTTTGCGGATGAAGGAAGGTACCTCGATCACTGACCATCTGAATGTTTTCAATACTCTATTGGTACAATTACAAAGTCTAGATGTAAAATTTGATTCAGAGGATAAGGCAATAACTCTATTGTGTTCATTGCCCGAATCGTGGGATCACTTTGTTACTTCCATAAGCTTTAGTACTGCATACATCCTTGAGTTTGACGATGTGGTTGGAGCCTTGTTGTCTGAGGAGACGAGGAAGAGGTCAAATGCAGACACCTCTACATCAGAGGCAATGATGGCCAGAGGTCGCTCAAGAGAGAGACACTCCGGGGGTAAGCATAGCAACTCTCGTTCAAAGTCTAAAGGAAAGAAGACAAAGGTGAAGTGCTGGCATTGTGGGAAAGCTGGACACTTGAAGAAGGATTGCTGGAAGCGACAACAATCTTCTAAAGAAGCTTCATCGACAGAGAAGAAGGAAGCAAACACGACAGATACAGGTTCGGCATCTAGTTCAGGTATGAGCGACGAAGTGTTATCAGTTAATTTGTCAAATCATGATCAACATTGGTTGTTAGATTCCGGTGCATCAAACCACATGTGTATTCATAGAGAATGGTTTAAGACGTATAGATCTGTTGATGATGGCGTCGTGTACATGGGTAATGATGTTACTTGCAATATTGTTGGGATAGGAAGTATACAACTGCAAATGTTTGATGGCACAAATAAATTGTTAACAGATGTGAGACATGTTCCAGACTTAAGAAAAAATCTAATTTCTTTAGGAGCATTGGATACGAATGGATATAAAACTGTAATTCAAGGTGGAGTTATGAAAATCTATAAAGGTATCTTACTAGTAATGAAGGCTAAGAAAGTAGGAAATCTGTTTCAGTTAGAAGGAAGAACAGGGTCAGATCATGTGTCTACAGTGTCTGAACATGACAATAGTTCCATTCGCCTATGGCATCAAAGGTTGGGCCATATGAGCGAAAGAGGGTTAAAGATTTTGGCTGATCGCAAGTTACTTCCTAATCTAAGGTCTGGAAAGTTAGATTTCTGTAAGCATTGCTTGTTTGGAAAACAAAGTAAAAAAAAATTTAAAACAGGCAAACATACTAGTAAAGGGATACTTGATTATATTCATTCAGATGTTTGGGGTCCAGCCCCTACAGCGTCATATGGTGGCTCGTCATATTTTGTATCGTTTATTGATGACTTTTCTAGGAAAGTGTGGGTCTACATGTTGAAAAGGAAGTCTGATGTTTTTACAGTTTTCAAGAAGTTTAGAGCATTGGTAGAAAACATCACTGGTAGAACTATAAAATGTTTAAGAACTGACAATGGTGGTGAGTTTACCTCCAAGGAGTTTGAAAACTATCGCAAGGATGCAGGGATCGAGAGACATAAGACTACTGTTTATACTCCTCAGCAAAATGGAGTTGTTGAATGCATGAACAGGACTCTTTTGGAGAGAGCAAGGAGTATGCTGAGTAACGCTGGTTTGCAGAAGGAGTTGTGGACAGAAGCAGTGGCTACAGCTTGTTATGTGATAAATCGGTCGCCATCGACAGCGATAGGTTGCAAGATTCCTCAAGAGGTATGGAAAGGTCACCCTTGTGATTATTCTAAACTCAGAGTGTTTGGTTGTGATGCATATGCTCTAGTGCCTAAACATCAGCGAACAAAATTAGATCCAAAATCAAAAAGATATATCTTTGTTGGGTATGGTGATGGAACAAAGGGATTTAGATTGTGGGATCCTACTACCCGCAAAATCATCATCAACAGAGATGTAAGGTTTAATGAATCCTCTCTTGTACAGTTAGATGTAGATAGTAGATTGAAACAAGATGATGTATCTGATTTACAACACATTCAGTTTGAAAGCTCTTCTAATGATAGTCATGATGACCATAGTTCAGATTCTAGTCATGAACAGGTTTCAGAATCAGATTATGAACAGGGTTCAGATGTAGGTCATGAACAGGTCTCAGATGGTGATCATGAAGAAGTTCCTACAGATGGTAGTCAGCCAATTGTGGAAGCACCAGAAACATCCTTAAGGAGATCTACAAGAATCAAACGCCCTCCTAGAAGGTATGATGATTATGTTACTTCAGTTGCTTTGACAGCTAACGATGATGAACCTCTGTGCTATCAGGAAGCTATAGAAGGTTCGAAAAGTGACAAATGGAAAGCAGCCATGAAGGAAGAAATGATGGCCTTAGGTAAGAATGGCACATGGGATCTGGTTGAACTTCCAAAAGACAGGAAAACTGTGGGATGCAAATGGGTTTTCAAGGTGAAACGGGGAGTGAATGATACGGAGGACAGGTACAAAGCGAGACTGGTCGCAAAAGGGTTTTCTCAGAAAGCAGGCATAGACTTTCATGAGATTTTTTCACCAGTTGTTAAAATAGTTTCAATCAGAATTGTGTTAGCATTAGTGGCTTTGCTTGATTTAGAGCTGCAGCAATTAGATGTTAAGACTGCATTTCTACATGGAGATTTAGATGGAACAACCGGAAGGGTTTGTTCAGCATCACAATAATAAATTTGTCTGCAGGCTCAAGAAGTCATTGTATGGTCTGAAGCAGTCGCCTCGACAGTGGTACAAGAAATTTGATTCTTTCATGTTGAGTCAAAAATATATAAGAAGTGAATATGATCATTGTGTTTACTTTAAGCAGTTAAGTAATGGCATGTTCATTATCTTAGTGTTTTATGTTGACGATATGCTTTTAGCAAGCAAAAGCATTGAAGAAATCAACAGGTTGAAGACTCAGATGGCAAGGACGTTTGATATGAAAGATCTAGGAGCAGCAAGACAGATTTTGGGCATGGAGATTTTCAGAGACAGGAGCAATGGTAAGTTGTGGCTATCACAACAGAAGTATATTGAGAAAATACTCTTGAGGTTTGGTATGAACAATGTGAAGCCTGTTTCAGTCCCTTTTGCTTCCCATTTTAAGCTTTCTTCAAGTTTATGTCCTAACACTAATGAAGAAAAGGAATATATGTCTCTAATTCCATATGCCAATGTAGTAGGTTGTTTGATGTATGCGATGGTTTGTACTTGACCAGATATTTCACATGCAGTTGGGGTTGTCAGCAGGTATATGGAAAATTCAGGAAAATAACATTGATCAGCAGTGAAATGGGTGCTTTGGTATCTGAGAGGCACAAGTGATTATTTTATCACTTATAACAGAAGCAGTGAATTTGTTTGTGGATATGTTGATTCCGATTTTACAGGTGATTTGGATAAGAGAAGGTCAACTTCAGGGTATGTCTTTACTCTTGCAGGTGGAGCTATTAGCTGGATGTCAAAGCTACAAAACATTGTTGCTTTATCCACTACTGAAGCAGAATACATTGCTGCTTCGCATGCCTGCAAAGAGGCGGTTTGGCTGAAAGGTTTGCTTGGTGAGTTTGGTAGGTTACAAGACAACATCAAGTTACTTTGTGATAGTCAAAGTGCAATACATTTGGCTAAGAATCCGGCCTATCATAGTAAATCAAAGCATATACCAATAAAGTACCATTTTGTAAGACAAGTTATCACTGAAAGGGGAGTCTCTCTTGAAAAGGTGCATACAAAGGAAAACTGTGCAGACATGTTCACGAAACCAGTTTTGTTAGAGAAGCTGCGTTGGTGTTTGGCTTCTCTTGGCTTGCAAAAAAAATAAATAATAAACAAACAGGGTATCAGGCTAATTGTTGTCAAGGTGGAGATTGTTGAGATTTTCTGTTTTAATTAAATAGGCAAAAATCTCAGTAGGTGACAACAATCTGATTTGGTTGCTATATTAGCTCTATTTTGTTGGGAGTGAGTTAATGCATCCTATATTTGTTGTAGGAGGATTTATGAGGAAGTTAGATTCTCTTAGCTATAAAACAGATGTCCATACGGATTGGGAAGTGTGTGTGAGAGTTTCGAGGAAATTGATTATCTGTAATTCCTTGTTTGGATAACAAAGATCATTATTGCCCATGTTTGGTGGACGAACTAATTTGTTGGGTAGCACGTTGAACCTCGGTGTCTCTTTTGTGATGTGTTTGATCTCATTGTTGTTGTCTTTTATTTAGTCAGACCTAATGCCCCAACATATTTATTTGCATCTTATTCCTATCCAATTTCTATGCAAAGAAGTAACTGATAGTAAATATGTTATTTAAGTATGAGCTATTTTCATTTAGTATAACTAATGGAGAGAATATTATACTCTCAACAAATTTTTTTGGTCAATTTTGTCCAAAATTTGGTAAAATCTATAAGAATCATAATTTTAGTTATTTAATTTGCGAAATTGAAGCGCCCATAGGTTTTTCAGGTATTGAATCTATATATGTATTCAAAAGTGCTTTTTTTAAAACAAAAAATCACATTTTTTTAAATTGTGTTGTTGGATTATGGCTATTAGTTATACTACATTTTTTTTTTAATATTTTTGGATGATTTTCATAGAAGGTTTAAGAAATCACTACAAAAATATCTAAAATCAATGCATGAATATTGCAACAATATCCATAAATTATGGCGTAAATTACATGAGCTAGTTATGCATTTGACATTCTATTGTGTAAAGGTTACAATGAGACTTTCAAGCTATTGTTCAATCAAATGTTTGAAAATTATATTTTTTAATAATTTATTGAAAAATAAATATTCATAAAAATTATAAGCTAAATTGTTTAATGCTAAAATAATAATGGACAACACGAGAGATGATTAATAAAACTATAAAAAAAACATAATAATATATTTACAACACATTTAAGAAGGTTAGTTGATGTTGTTCTTTAGTTTTTTTAGACAGACTATTCGTAAGGTAACCTTCTTTTGTTTTCTTGACATAATATGTAACATAGTAGTGCATGTTAGTGTTGGAAATTAGGGTGAAAGTAACGACTTTGATATTTTTTTTATCATATTTTATGTAATTTTTAATGTAGCATGAAGTATTATGTTATGATATTTTTAGGAGTGTTAATGAATTGTATATGAAATTTATTTCGTAATAAATTTATTGTTTATCCATCTCGACACCATGTCAAACCACATATTGGAATTTTGTCTATTTCTAAAGGATTCTAGGGAGAATTGTAAATCCTAATCCTAACAATAACTCTTTGCATTATATTCTAGATTGAAAGAAGAGTGGGTTGAATTCTTTGGTATCATTTATGTTTCGCATATTGAGTAATGCAAGAAGAGTGATATAATAGGTAGAGGAGGAAAGGTTACCTATGGGAGATTGTAGCATATTATAATCTGTAACATATTATAATCTCTTCATCCCCTATATTTTTTTGTCGATCTGTAACATTGCCTCCTATGCAAGAGCATCGATCTCCATTGGAACACCCAATTTTTTTTTGTTTACTTCCTCCACAATCTATCCCATTATTCCCTCTCTCTTTTCAGCTTTATATGCCCATATACATAATATATGCACATATACAAAATTTTCACATATTATATGGAAGATGTGTGCATACATGGAAGATATGAGTATATATGGAAGTTGTGTAGCACTTCAGCCTTTCTACAGGCACATATTCTGTATATGCACATATATTCGATATATATGCAAACAGATATGCACATATACATAAGTTGCACATATCTTTTGTATATGTGCAAATATATATGCGCATATATGGAAGTTGCGCATATACCGAAATTTGAGCATATATTAAAATTATGGATATGCGGAGGTTGCGCTTATACAGTGGCTAAAGTTGCGCATAAATTATGTATACGCACATATTACATTCATGTGTAGCTTTTGTATATATGCATCTACCGTATATGCGCAACTTCCATATATGTGTGTATATGAAAGCTATGCATATACAGCTTCAAATGGAAGCTGTGCAAAAATTAATTCTTTGTATAGGCACAAATTCGATACATGTGAATCTTCTATATATGCGCATATCTTTCTTATATGTGCAAACACATATGCACATATACGAAAGTTTCATATATACAGAAATTGTGCATATACGATGGTTGAAGTTTCACATAAAAAAAATGACAACTGACTGTGTATTTTGGGCCAGTGTCAGGATGCCACGTGGCCTCTTCTGGTTGGTCGAAAGTTATTTTTTAAAGGGAAATGTAGCCTCAGCACTTTTCTGAACCTAATTGGTTCTGGTTTGGTCGAATTTGGTTGGTTGGTTGGTGGTTAACCACATGTTGCCACATGGCCCAGCCAAAGGCCGCCACGTGGCAATGCGAGTGCCATCAAAACTATGTTTGAAGGCCAAAATGCACCCCATGGGATTTGAAACAGTGGCCATTTCCCAAACAGTGCACCACATAACGAGTTGGGCTACAATACTTCTTATTAAACTATGCATTCAGAAACATATTTAAAGTTGGCATTGACAGAGTTCAGGGGTAAGGGGTCAGGGCTTAGCCCCGATGTCCCCCCACCCACATATTACATTGCATACGACCTTTGCATCGGAGCCAAGGGCTAGGCCCTAACTGCCCGCCCAAATCGCCATCGTAACCCATGTGACTGTTACCACGCTGACCGTCAATGGTTAGGGTAACCACAAAATTTTTTATTAAAAAAAATTCTAATCGACCATATTATTATGGCTTAAAAATGTGGATTTTAGGTGTTTTTGGGCATTTTAATGATCTGAAAATTTCACCCGAAAATGTCCTGAAAATGTCCCTCGATTAGCTGAATTCAGGGTGAAATTGTAGGACTAGTCCTGATTTTGGGGAATTTGTCGTGTGGTTAGCAGCAAAACTAGGGAGGCTCATAACTTCTTCAGTTTTTGACCAATTTTGGAGCAAAAAGAGGTATACATGTTTTTTTGGGTATGTTGAAGCTGATGGAACATGTTTTGAAGCTATTTGAGCACTATAAATGTATGTAGTAACCATTTTGAGGATAATTAAAGAGGGCTAAGCCGTTGGAACCTGGAACAAAGAGACGTAGTCCAAGAGGGGTGAACTCCTTCATCATTTTCTATGTTGTGATTAGTTTTATGGTGTATTTGTCCATTGTTTCTGCATATTTCAGAGTTTATTTTCATGCTTTATCTATTTCAAAATTAACATAAAATCTCACAAAAACTCATTTGTAACACTTGCAATTTACAAATCCTCAAGTAAATTTTCATCAAGATCTCATACAAATCAATTGCGCATATACAAAGTCTTCACATATACGAAGGTTGCACTTATATAGTGGCTAAAGTTGTGCATAAATTATTTATATGAAAATTTTACGTATATGCCTAGCTTCTGTATATGTGCATCTACCGTATATGCGCAACTTCCATATACGTTCATATACAGAAGCTACGCATATACAACTTCATATGGAAGTTGTGCAAATCTTCACTCTTTGTATAGGCACAAATTCCATATGCGTGCATCTTCTGTATATGCACATATCTTCCGTATTTGTGCAAACATATATGCACATATACAAAATTTGCGCATGTACAAAAATTGCGCATATACAAAAATTGCACATATACGAAGGTTGCTCATATACAGAGGCTAAAGTTTCACATATACAAAGGCTGGAGTTGCACATAAATTATGTATATGCGCATCTTCCATATGCGTGGATTCTTTATATGTGCATATACTTTATATGCACAACTTCCATATATGTGCATATACAGAAGCGATATACAGAAGTTCTATATGCGTAGCATCCGTATATGCACATATATGGAAGTTGTATATAGCTTTCATATATAAAAATATATGGAAGTTACGCATATACGGTATATTCATATATACAGAATTTGTGCATATATGGAAGATGTTCATATACATAATTTACGTGCAACTTCAGCTTTTGTTTATCTGCAACCTCCATATATGCGCAATTTCTATATATGAAAACTTTTCTTATATGCTCATATTTTGTATATATGCATATAAATAATATATACACATATAAAAAATATGTGAATATACGGAAATTGTGCCTATACAATGAATGAAGTTTTGCACAACTTCCATATGAAGTTGTATATGTGTAGCTTCTGTATCTGTACATATTTGGAAGTTGCGCGTATATGGTAAATGCGCATATACAGAAGCTATGCATATATGGAAGATGTGAATATACAAAATTTATGCACAACTTTAGCCACTGTATAAGCGCAACCTCCGTATATGTGCAATTTCCATCACTCTAGCATGTTTCTACACCAAGAAAAGGGAAGACCTCTATAGTTTTCTTCAAAAATTGCTCAAATTTTTGTTTGGATGTCAACATGGTGGGATTTACTTCCTCTACCCAACTTAAAATGGTTTTTGTAACTTTGATAGGTATAAGAAGAGCCAAGACTATTGTTATTTGTCTATAATTACTTGGTGAATGTTGTGGTTGATTTTGCAGTAATGTCATCACTGATTTCATTTTTTCATCCTACAATAGTACAACTTTCTGAGAAAGCTAATACTATTATACTCCCTATTGGTTAATTTTACTTCCCAATGCTACAATTTCTACCTTTGCAGCTTGGCATTTTGGTGTTAGTAGAGTGATGAAATTACCATGTATAGACTCACATTTTTGCTTCGCAATTTGAATCTTGGTATTGATTTCCTTAAGCTTGGAAATATGTTGTAACCTATTCCAAATATCTATGTTTGATTTGTATAACACGGTGCATTCGTGTTAAATATCTTGTGCATTTTCAAAAGACTCAGACACTATATTAGGTGGGCAGACCTACCTATGGTTTTGTGCATGGGTTTTGCACATGGTTTTAGGCATGATGGTTTTATGTCCATGGTATTTTATAGATCCAGTCAAGGGAACTATGGCTATGTTCTAATCCAGGGTTAATAGATTGGGGTTTATGAATGATTCAACATGTATATATGTGTTGTAACATTGAAAGGAATATAATGAAAAATCAATCTAGTAGACCCACCATTTTTGGAATCCAAGGGAAAATATTTGTGTATATTTGTTTTATGCTCTCGCCATTATTTATTTTATGTTTTAAGAATTCGATTGCATATTATTTTTTTATAGGGTTAAAACCTACACATCATTCAGTCCTTCATATTATTTGGTTAAATAAGGGCATGATGTATATAGTTGACCCAAGTAGAGTGGAGCCATCGCATGTCGTTTCCTTGAACGTTGACTGCTTGGAACTAGAATTGGAGGACATATTGAGCTATTGGAATTCGAGCGTTAACAACAAGAAGAAGAGAGATTAATTCATCAAATGAAGTAATGCTTCAGAAGAAGAGAATGGATGGGAGACCTGTGAGTCACTTTTGATATGGGTGAAGGAGTTAAGGGATTTTGAGAGGAAGCATCAGTTGGAAATCCTAGGTTTACGAGGGTGGAAATAACTCATGGTGGGGGAAGGATATAAGGTCTCGAGCGGCCAGGGTGCACCTATGTCTCATCAACGTGACAGGCGTGCATGGAATATACCTCTTTGACATAAAAATTAAAGAGAGACACTGTCATTTCACTTTTTGTGACAATGTTATCGTAAACAATGCAAAGAAAGAGGAGTTGGGTGAATGCATACCAATTCAAGTGTCACAAAATTGAGATTTGGGGTCTCTTATGGAGAGATCAAAATAGTTTGGTTGCATGGGTGTCGCAAGGGCACAACATGACCAAGAATCACACCACAAAACCATGTTGGAATGATTTTACATGAGTTTGGATGAGCCAAGTCTAGAAGGACCAAATGTGGTTGGACTAAGAGAGGGTGGTCCAAGTGGAATGAGTCGAGTATTGCAGAGCTAGATAGCCCAAATCGAAGTCACATAACATACGAAGATAAATGCTTGAGTAGATGAACCGAGCTAACTGAAGGTGAATAGTTATAGGCTCAAGAGAACCAAGTGGAGGTCATATAAATATACAAGAGAGCTTATGATGAAGGACATAACTCGAAAGTCACAAATCATGCAGAGAGATGAAGAAGAAGTGCAAAGAAAAATTAAAAGTTGAGGATGAAGAAGGAATCTCAGGTGAGTTTGTGATAGGATAGACCCTTAAGTGTGATAAGGAAGATAGCCTGAGATATGCGCATATATAGAAGATTCACATGTATCGAATTTGTGCCTATACAAAGAATCAATTTTTGCACAACTTCCATTTGAAGCTATATATGCACAAATTTCGTATACAAATATATATGGAAGTTGCGCATATACAGTAGATGCATATATACAAAAGCTACACATAAATGTAATATGTGTGTATACATAATTTATGTGCAACTTTAGCCACTGTATAAGCACAACCTCCGTATATTCGTAATTTTAGTATATGCTCAAATTTTGGTATATGTGCAACTTCCATATATGTGCATATATGTTTGCATATATATTGAATATATGCACATATACAGAATATGTGCCTGTAGAAAGGCTAAAGTGCTACAAAAATTCCATATATACGCATATCTTCCATATATGCACACATCTTCCGTATAATATGTGAAACTTTTGTATATGTGCATATATTATGTATATGGGCATATAAAGCTGAAAAGAGAGAGGGAATAATGGGATAGATTGTGGAGGAAGTAAACAAAAAAAAAATTGGGTGTTCCAGTGGAGATCGATGCTCTTGCATAGGAGGCGATGTTACAGATTGACAAAAAAATATAGGGGATGAAGATATTATAATATGTTACAGATTATAATATGCTACAATCTCGCATAGGTAACCTTTCCTCCTCTACCTATTATATCACTCTTCTTGCATATAAGTGAGTGATATAATAGGTAGAGGAGGAAAGGTTACCTATGGGAGATAACACTATTATATCTATGTAATATAATACCTTCTTATCCCTATGTGATGCAGCAACATGCGCCTCCGGAAACATCGATCTCCGATGGAGCCACCTAATTTTTGTTGCTTCCTCCACAATCTATTCCATTATTCCCTACCTTTGACTTTATATGCCCATTCACATAATATATGCACATATACAAAAGTTTCACATATTATACGGAAGATGTGTGCATATATGGAAGATATGTGTATATATGCAAGTTGTGTAGCACTTCAGCCTTTCTACAGGCACATATTTTTTATATGTGCATATATTCGATATATATCCAAACATATATGCACATATACATAAGTTGCACATATCTTCTATATATATGAAAATATATATGCGCATATATGGAAGTTGCGCATATACCGAAATTTGAGCATATACTAAAATTACGGATATACGGAGGTTGCGCTTATACAGTGGCTAAAGTTGCGCATAAATTATTTATACGCACATATTACATTTATGTGTAGCTTTTGTATATATGCATCTACTGTATATGCGCAACTTCCATATATGTGTGTATATGAAAGCTATGCATATACAGCTTCAAATGGAAGTTGTGCAAAAATTAATTCTTTGTATAGGCACAAATTCGATACATGTGAATCTTCTATATATGCGCATATCTCAAGCTATCTTTTTTATCTCACTCAAGGGTCTATCCTATCACAAACTCACCTGAGATTCCTTCTTCATCCTCGACTTTGAATTTTTCTTTGCACTTCTTCTTCATCTCTCTGCATGACTTGTGACTTTCGAGTTATGTCCTTCATCATAAGCTCTCTTGTATATTTATATGACCTCCACTTGGTTCTCTTGAGCCTATAACTCTTCACCTTCAGTTAGCTCGGCTCATCTACTCAAGCATTTATCTTCGTATGTTATGTGACTTCGATTTGGGCTATCTAGCTCTGCAACACTCGACTCATTCCACTTGGACCACCCTCTCTTAGTCCAACCGCATTTGGTCCTTCCAGACTTGGTTCATCCAAACTCATGTCGAATCATTCCAACATGGTTTTGTGGTGTGATTCTTGGTCATGTTGTGCCCTTGCGACACCCATGCAACCAAGTTGTTGTGATCTCTCCATAAGAGACCCCAAATCTCAATTTTGTGACACTTGAATTGGTATGCATTCACCCAACTCCTCTTTATTTGCATTTTTTATGATAACATTGTCACAAAAAGTGAAATGACAGTGTCTCTCTTTAAATTTTATGTCAAAGAGGTATATTCCATGCATGCCTGTCACGTTGATGAGACATAGGTGCACCCTGGCCGCTCGAGACCTTATATCCTTCCCCCACCATGAGTTATTTCCACCCTCATAAACCCTAGGATTTCCAACTGATACATCCTCTCAAAATCCCTTAACTCCTTCACC
The DNA here is from genome assembly GCA_034641835.2 of Pinus albicaulis. Taxonomy (NCBI): domain Eukaryota; kingdom Viridiplantae; phylum Streptophyta; class Pinopsida; order Pinales; family Pinaceae; genus Pinus; species Pinus albicaulis. The sequence goes on from CM076577.1 coordinate 1,172,986,330, forward strand.
CATATCAAAAGTGACTCACAGGTATCCCATTCATTCTCTTCTTCTGAAGCATTACTGTTGTGGAGGTAAATCCCCTCTGCGAACAGAGGCGATCCCTACTAGCCCATACTGGGTCTGGCAACAATCATTCACGCTATAGTGCAGGTTCCTAATTGCAATAAACCGACTAGCGATGAAGGCTTACCTGGAATCCAACGCTGTTGCTTGTGGAAGAGGTGTCACTCCCGTTCCTTAGCTCTGGCAGATCACGATCCCCACGAGCTCCGTGATAGGACACCTGTACATGCGAGAAACAAAACAAACGCAAGCGTAAAATCCAGTAGATGCAACTATATGTCAGTCAGAAAGGACATAACTCATCAGCATGAACAACAAGAGTGGAACCATAACCAATAGTCGTTCATTAATAATCAATCAAAGGAAAATTACAACCATAGTTCTGATGCTGAATTCTCCTTCGGCGGGTCGCCAGCAGAACACGTCTCGAAAAGCCTGTCAAGGATGGGACAAACCTCTCTCTTCGGATCTTGACGATAGTCTCCTTGCTTGAAATGGGCCTTAAGGGAATTATGGAGGCTCTTGCAGCATAAGGCTCTTGGAGATTTGGGAACTTGAAGACTAGCTTGCAATGGAGATGGGCAAGCTTTTATAGATGGAGGAAGGGGAGTTTGGATCCCTATAATCATGGGATTGGCCCTATCCTCAAGGAAGCTTCCATGAGAGGTGGCAAACCACTTCCTCTACATGGAAATCCATAGCCAAACCTCCCAACTCAAGATAGATACCAGTTTCTGGATCATTTAGGATGAAACTTCTGCCATTTATTTTTAAAAAACACTCTTAACATGGCGCGAGTGCGATCGAACTAGCACCAATCGGGTGCGACTGTTATTGAAGTATTTTCCCCATTGGCGTAGTAATGAATCAGCTGTTTGCGCCTAATGCTAGGCAAGGGCGCTAGTTTTGTGGTTTTTCATGAGATGTCTGTGGCAATGAAAGCTCTTGTTCAGAGGGATGTCATGAAAGTGGTTTCAAGCCATGTCACTGCTCACAGGTCACGAAATGAGCCCTCCAATGTGCGGGATGGGGATTGTAGGGACGGTGACAAATTGTTGTGTAACAGATGCCCCATAAAGTATGAGGTCCGAGAGAGAGAGGGGGGTGAAATGTTTTACGAGAACGTGTCCAACTGAAAACTCTGTCGTCGGAAAACCTGCGTGAAGAAATACAAATGATGTCTCAGATACATGATATATATGCGGTATGGGCGCAGCCATCCATCACAGAGTATACAATAATCCAGATCCAAGGCATGGCGCACCATCCAAAGGAGGATCGATAACAGACCTGTGGTACGTAGCCTATCCATAGCCATGTAAATAATCATAATAATCCACAAAATCGTAGCCTGGATTACAATAGACACAATCCAGGGTCTTGCGCTCCATCTCGACCCGAACAAAGTACAAGTTCAAGCATGCGAATATGTGAGCTGAAGTCGAACATGCAAGAACATCGTCTGATTACCAGCCAATGATGAAAGCTCTTAACAGACGCGAGAGGAACCACCAATAATGACAATGGCCCTCAAGGTACTATAGGTAAAATCTACGGCATGTGAATCAATGAGCTGGCGTCGAACACCCGTAGAATCACTCGATCGGAGGCCAATGATGAAAACCTCACGTCGAATGCGACGAACCTACCATTGAGGCATGCGGTTAGCCCAAGGCACTGGTAGGAGGATGAAGACTGCCCTGACAATGAGTGCTAGAAGTCGATAGGAAGTGACCTTGATCGAAGGTGGGCCATAATGTTTCCCACATCATCGACACAAGACAGAGGAACATAATGTCTTTGTGAATCAAGATCAGATGAGAATCTGAGGAAGGTTGGAATTCGCAGAGGTCAACTTCTCTTGAACATATCTGCGGCACGACAGTGTATTTGGCAGTATTTGACATCAAAAGATCAAAGGTCATAGTGACGAGGAAAAGAGCAGATGAGAGGTCAAAATGGATTACCCAAACCCACGGAGGCAAGTGAAAAATGAGATGAGATGTCCCCAACCCGACACGAATGCAGACAAGTGCCATGTTCAAGAGAGACATACTGCCGACACGATAATGATGTTGGTTCCATTTTCCCCACCATTTCGGTGAGTACCTCTTTATTTTTACACAAGCTTGAAGAGGATAGCATATGCTTGTCATATAAGTCCATCCTAGTACATTTAACGAGCCCTAGGAAGGAAAGACTTGAATACCGTCATTACGACTGAGTCCGATGTCATCAGGGTTTAACGAGTCTGACAAAGGAAGAACTCGGCGTCTTTTCATGTTTAGAGAGTTTGAAAAGACAGCAGAAAAGTAAACTCCAAAGGTCCCTTTTCGTAAATAGTTTCTCAGATCCGAAAAGGTAGAAAACTTTGTCTGAGAAAACCTCCTATTCGCAATAGGCTAGGGTATTCCTTTTTCGTAAATAATCTATCCCAGCCCAAAAAAGGGGTAAACGTATAGTGGGTAGATGTCGTTTGGCGGCCACTTTAACGAGATCGAAACGACAAGGGCCTCGGCAATCTTTTCATGTTTAGAGAGTCAGAAAAGAGCTGAAAGTTGACTCCTCCTGGAGGACCGAGTGGTATAAAGGGTAGCAACTGGTTCCGGTGATGGTGGAACTGCTATGAACAAATAAAGGTCAAGAGGCTGGCTAACAAGACCACTCATCGCAACGGTTCCTCAGGAATGGGTGGAACAACCAAGTGAAGGCATATGATCGGCCAAGTAGATAGTGACGATGGAGTGAGAAAACCAAGGCTCATCTGACAAAGACAGGCTGATAAGATGGCAATCACAAGAGGTAAAAAGGGAATGGTTTCATTTTTACACAAGCTTGAAATCAATAAACTCTGCTTGAAGTTGGTTTCATTTTTACACAAGATTGAAACAAATATAAACTATGCTTGAAACTGGTTTCCTTTTTACACGAGCTTGAAACAGAAACAAACTATGCTTGGAATAGTAAGCATGCCCCCCAGCATGGTGACTCAATTCGAGGTACATGCCCCCCAAGCTTCAATCCATGTGAAAGGTAGATGGAGTGAAGGTTAAAATTACGAGATCAAAAGAAAGACTCGACTAGGATTTTACGAGAACTTATCAAAGACTTGAATTGAATAGGAATGTGTTTCGTTATTTTAACGAGGTTGACACATTAAAATAACTATCCTCAGAACACCTTGTTTCATGGTTTAAGGAGCTTGGCACAAGACAAGGAACTCTGCTCCGACAACCTTGTTTCATTTTTTAAGGAGCTTGACACAAGACGAGGAACTCTGCTCCAACAACCTTGTTTCATTTTTTAAGGAGCTTGACAAAAGAAAACGAACTGTGCTCCGACAACCTTGTTTCATTTTTTAAGGAGCTTGACACAAGGAAACGAACTGTGCTCCGACAACCTCATCATAATGAACAAGAAGTAATCACTTCCAAGATTTCCACTCTTGATGGAAGGAAAAAATCTTGGAAGTCTGAACCCAATGCCCCCAGCACCTGATGCACGACGACATCATCACTGAGCACAGGCATGGGGTAGGTGGCCACATAGTTGACCTGCGGTGGGGCAGATACAACGGGTGGATAAAAACCAAGAAGGGATGATGGCGGGCTAGCTGCCATATCAAAACCAAAGAACGAAAGCTGATCAATGGTCACAATCCGTCCTTCATGTGGAAAACAGACCACACGAAAAAGGGAGGAGACAAGCGCTCCCATGGCATAGGTGTAATCGTGCCCCAAGAGAAGATTGAAATCCAAGGGACCTAGAACAACCATCATGTCCATATGGACGGTTTTACCTGCCAAAGTAATAGGTAACCTTGGAAGGATCCCTAACGGTTGACTCGTTCTTCTGTTAAATGCCAACAGATTCTGCGTAACAGGCGCAAGCGGTGGTGAGCCAAAAGCTTTCCAAGTAGTTGAGGATAGAACACTAACAGACGTGCCTTCATCTATAATGGTGTTGGGTACGACCAGACCAAAAGCCTGTATTGTGATCTCGAAAGGCACGTAAGACGAAAGGCGGTATCCTGCAAATCGATTCCAATCAAAGGAAGCGACCAAACTACTCAGAGGGGCTACCATCGAACCGAGAAGGTCTTCCCTTGGTGTTACGGAAGAAGGAGCATCCTCCACGACCTCCATCTCGAAGGTGGGGGGAGTATCCTCCGGGGCCTCCATCACGAGAGGCAGAGGAGCCGCTTCTTGAGATATAGGGACAGGAGAATCTTTCTCCAAGTCTGAAGAATCCGAAGAAACAAGAAGAACCTGAGGGGGATGAGATCCACTCTCGACGGAAAAGGCCTGGTGCACCATAGAAGGGACCAGCTCAACCGATCCCACAACCAATGGTTGGTCGGGGATGGATTCCTGAATTTGAATTTCCGGGGGAGCGGGATTGACCAAGGATGAATCTTGACCAACCGTAGGATCAGCTGGTGGAGGAATCAAAGAGAGCTATTTATAACCAGCCAGAAGGCATGGTGTAGAAATGGTTGAGTTGTCCAAGACTCTCTTGGCTTCATCCATATATGGACAAAGGTGAATGGCATGGTGCCCTTCACACAACTTGCAGGGATTGGTAATCTTACCCTGCTTCTTCGGAGCCTTACCAACACCAGTTGAAGACGTGCCCCCAACTTGACTCCCGGAAGCCAAAGGCAACGGCGGATGACCGCTATACCATACTTCGAGCACCTTGGGAATGCCAGGGAAATCTCGAAGAAGATGGCCTCCCATGCATAACATGCAAGGGAACTTGACTTTCTGTGGAGGTTTGGAAGGTTTATCAAGAGGAGATGTTTTGGAAGCAGTAGATGCACTCTTAGCCTCTTGCTTATCAGACTTCTTCTTCTTTGTCTTCTTCTTCTTCTTCTTAGCCACCTGGTTACTAGAATCCAGACTTTCACCAAGCGAAGTAGAAGAGGAGGATGCAGAAACAGGCGAAGAAGGGGAGAGGTCCACCTTGGAATCAACATGATGTTGCTCAGGCGGAGGAACTGATTGAATAGTAGCCGAGACATTCGAGACCACAGAGGTTGAAAATAAGTAAACAGGAAACCCAACAGTTAACCCAGGAAGGGACAACGTTGCCATATAAGGAGTGCCAACATTTCCAAAAGGAGGAAAAGGACCAAGATTCCCTTCGAAAGGGTTTCCTTGGTTGTTGAACTCCAGAAAAGTTGCCATGAACAACTCAAAATCGCACACGGGCTAAAAACCAAGGCACACAATCAAACGGCCAACAAGCAAATTCTAACAAGGCGTGTGATCGCAGGTGATTTATTTTACCACATTGAAACTTAGAAACTTCACCGTTTCATGTTTTAAGATTCGAGAAACGGATGAAAGGTGACTCTATGTCTTTCTGTTTTGAAACAAGCATGAAAGGACAAGCGCTTGATGATCTTTTCAAATTTAAGGAGTCAGATAAGATCAAAATGACTACTCTGGAATACTAGGCAAAGGGTGTACCAAATAACCGTGAACTGCAATATACACCTTGGTTTCAAAATGAAAGAGAAATCAACCAAGGACTTAACGTACGTGCAGGCAATCTCCCCGAATGCTGTGTCCGGTGTATCATGGGTATAGGGCAACAGACTTGGCTTCCTATGGATAAGGGATTGAAACCTAGTGGGGTCTCCCTTTATATACGCGACGGTACGGGGAGCACAAGTCCGTACTAGCGCTGTCTAAAGCCAAGAGGCGAACGACAGCTACTAGGTTTTAAGACGCCGGAACACGTCTCTAGCCTAGACCTCTAAATGTGTTTCGTTATATTTCAATGCTGCTTTAGTGTAAATTGAGTAAATTTTAAAGTTTATCTTCAATTACGTTTAAGTTTTCAGGCCCTAGCGAGTGTCATCTGACAATCTCCTAAATGCACACTACATGAGAAAAGAAAACTTTTAATTCAATGAATGCTATCTAGTTAAGGGAAGATTTTCAAACAATGATGCAACAAACAACAACACTGCAAACGAAATTTTTCCAAACTAGATGACTTTCACTATCCGAAAGTAATTTCAAACATTCAACGATGCGAATAATGCAATGTAATCTATGCAAAATCCTCTTTTTCGAAAACTATGCAATTGTAATCTATGCAAAATTTCCTTTTCCTTTTCAAATGATAAGAATGCACTCAATGCATTTTTCTATGAAATGATAATCTACTTAATGCATGCTTTTAGTAAAAGAGAATGTAATCAAAGCGACTTTTAGCTTTCAATCATTAAACAATGTAATCCAATTTCAATGATGGATCTCAAAAAATACTTTTCAATGCAATGTGATCTAATGCATTTTAACGAAAAGCAAACTATGAGACGAAAACTACAAGAACGTAAATCTTCTTAATGAAGGATGAATGCAAAAGAGATGCAAACAAACACTAAGAATGAAATCGTTGTTTCAAACACTTGCTACGAAATCCCTCAAAAGGTGACAAGACATATGAGGTCAAACACAAAGAGGACTTCCAAAGCAAGAGATCAAAACAAGGCATTCATTCCCTTTTACATCAAACAATCATGGAAAGAAGACATTTCAAACAATGAGCAATGTAATCTATGCTCATACAGTGAAAAGAGCGAAAGGGAAAGACACACTGGTGAAGGATATAGGGAAAAAATCTCAATTTTCACACACTCTGAAATTGGCTCGACTTGTACATTGACAACTAGCGCCAACTGGCGCGAATTGCACATTGACAACTAGCACCAATGGCCAATTGGCGCGGGTTGCTAACTGAAAACAAGCGCTAACGCTTGAAAATGAAAAAACAAAGAATTTCTCCCAACCAAGACCAGACTCACCACTTCAAGCAGAATCTCCAAGACTCAAATGAACCATGTGATCTAGGCTCAAAGCGAGACAGACACAGATCAAGCTCAGAAAGCTCAAAACAGAGTAAACCCTAGTACCTTACAGTATTGGCGCGACTGTAAGGCTGAAACTAGTGCCAGAATAGAATTGGCGCGGGTAATACACTAGCAACCTGTGCCAATGGGCACGACTATCAAGCTGAAAAGCGCGCCAGTCGAGTTTACCAGTCAAAAATAAAAAAGAGCAATCCAACAAGAAGACCAATGATTAGCAAGCTATCAAAGACCCAAATCCACAGAAAGAACCAGCCCAAAAGAGCTGATCAAGCAAGGAGGATCAAGAATCAACCGAAAAGACAAGACAATGCTCAAAGGGTTCAGTTTACAAACTAAACCGGAGATTTACTGAAGCACCTTTGATCTAAGGCTATCTGGCCAACTTCAAAAAGCAAAAGCGTTTCGAAGGCTATCTGGCCAACTTCAGGCTCCATCTATAGCTCATAAAATGAACGACAACAAGCTAACGATCCCCAGTATGGTCGCCAATTTGTTGTGGAGGTAAATCCCCTCTACGGACAGAGGCGATCCCTACTTGCCCAGACCGGGTCTAGCAACAATCATTCACGCTATAGTGCAGGTTCCTAATTGCAATAAACCGACTAGCGATGAAGGCTTAACTGGAATCCAACGCTGTTGCTTGTGGAAGAGGTGGTGCTCCCATTCCTTAGCTCTGGCAGATCATGATCCCCACGATCTCCATGATAGGACACCTGCACATGCGAGAAACAAAACAAACACAAGCGTAAAATCTAGTAGATGCAACTATATGTCAGTCAGAAAGGACATAACTCATCATCATGAACAACAAGAGTGGAACCATAACCAATAGTCGTTCATTAATAATCAATCAAAGGAAAATTACAACCATAGTTCTGACGCTGAATTCTCCTTCGGTGGGTCGCCAGCAGAACACGTCTCGAAAAGCCTGTCAAGGATGGGACAAACCTCTCTCTTCGGATCTTGACGATAGTCTCCTTGCTTGAAATGGGCCTTAAGGGAATTATGGAGGCTCTTGAAGCATAAGGCTCTTGGAAATTTGGGAACTTGAAGACTAGCTTGCAATGGAGATGGGCAAGCTTTTATAGATGGAGGAAGGGGAGTTGGGATCCCTATAATCATGGGATTGGCCCTATCCTCAAGGAAGCTTCCATGAGAGGTGGCAAACCACTTCCTCTACATGAAAATCCATAGCCAAACCTCCCAACTCAAGATAGATACCAGTTTCTGGATCAGTTAGGATGAAACTTCCGCCATTTATTTTTTAAAAACACTCCTTAAATTGGCTGGCATGAGTGCGACTCTGGGACAGAGCACCAACTGGCGCGGCCTCTTTGAAGTATTTTCCCCATTGGCGCGGGTACTGAACTGCCTTCTCACGCCAATGCTAAAAGGGCCATTTTTAGGGTTTTTCACAAGGAGATGTCTTCAGGGCAATGAAAGCTCTTGTTCAGAGGGATGTCATGAAAGTGGTTTCAAGCCATGTTACTTCTCATAGGTCACGAAATGAGCCCTCCAATGTGCAGGACAGGGATTGCAGGAACGGTGACAAATTACTGTGTAACAATTACTTCATTTGATGAATTAATCTCTCTTCTTCTTGTTGTTAACGCTCGAATTCCAATAGCTCAGTATGTCCTCCAATTCTAGTTCCAAGCAGTCAACATTCAAGGAAGCGACATGCGATGGCTCCACTCTACTTGGGTCAACTATATACATCATGCCCTTATTTAACCAAATAATATGAAGGACTAAATGATGTGTAGGTTTTAACCCTATACAGAAATAATATGCAAATGAATTCTTAAAACATAAAATAAATAATGGCGAGAGCATAAAAAAAATATACACAAATATTTTCCCTTGGATCCCAAAAATGGTGGGTCTACTAGATTGATTTTTCATTATATTCCTTTCAATGTTACAACACATATATACATGTTGAATCATTCATAAACCCCAATCTATTAACCCTGGATTAGAACATAGCCATAGTTCCCTTGACTGGATCTATAAAATACCATGGACATAAAACCATCATGCCCAAAACCATGTGCAAAACCCATGCACAAAACCATAGGTAGGTTTGCCCACCTAATATAGTGTCTGAGTCTTTTGAAAATACACAAGATATTTAACACGAATGCACCGTGTTATACAAATCAAACATAGATATTTGGAATAAGTTACAACATATTTCCAAGCTTAAGGAAATCAATACCAAGATTCAAATTGCGAAGCAAAAATGTGAGTCTATACATGGTAATTTCATCACTCTACTAACACCATAATGCCAAGCTGCAAAGGTAGAAATTGTAGCAGTGGGAAGGAAAATTAACCAATAGGGAGTATAATAGTATTAGCTTTCTCAGAAAGTTGTACTATTGTAGGATGAAAAAATGAAATCAGTGATGACATTGCTGCAAAATCAACCACAACATTCACCAAGTAATTATAGACAAATAACAATAGTCTTGGCTCTTCTTATACATATCAAAGTTACAAAAACCATTTTACGCTGGGTAGAGGAAGTAAATCCCACCATGTTGACATCCAAACAAACATTTGAGCAATTTTTGAAGAAAACTACAGAGGTCTTCCCTTTTCTTGGTGTAGAAACATGCTAGAGTGATGGAAATTGCACATATATGGAGGTTGCACTTATACAGTGGCTAAAGTTGCGCATAAATTTTGTATATTCACATCTTCCATATATGCATAGCTTCTGTATATGCGCATTTACCATATACGTGCAACTTCCAAATATGTGCACATACAGAAGCTACACATATACAACTTCATATGGAAGTTGTGCAAAACTTCATTCATTGTATAGGCACAATTTCCGTATATGCACATATTTTTTATATGTGTATATATTCTTTATATGCATATATACAAAATATGAGCATATAAGAAAAGTTTGCATATATAGAAATTGTGCATATATGGAGGTTGCAGATAAACAAAAGCTGAAGTTGCACATAAATTATGTATATGAACATCTTCCATATATGCACAAATTATGTATATATGAATATACCATATATGTGTAACTTCCATATATTTTTATATATGAAAGCTATATACAACTTCCATATATGTGCATATACGGACGCTGCGCATATACAACTTCTGTATATAGCTTCTATATATGCACATATATGGAAGTTGTGCATATAAAGTAGATGCACATATAAAGAATCCACGCATATGGAAGATGTGCATATACATAATTTATGTGCAACTCCAGCCTCTATATATGTGAAACTTTAGCCTCTGTATATGAGCAACCTTCGTATATGTGCAATTTCTGTATATGCGCAATTTTTGTACATACGCAAATTTTGTATATGTGCATATATGTTTGTGCAAATACGGAAGATATGTGCATATACAGAAGATGCACACATATGGAATTTGTGCCTATACAAAGAGTGAATATTTGCACAACTTCCATATGAAGTTGTATATGCGTAGCTTCTGTGTATGAGCATATATGGAAGTTGCGCATATACGGTAGATGCACATATATAGAAGCTAGGCATATATGTAAAATTTTCATATAAATAATTTATGCACAACTTAAGCCACTATATAAGTGAAACCTTCGTATATGTGAAGACTTTGTATATGCGCAATTGATTTGTATGAGATCTTGATGAAAATGTACTTGAGGATTTGTAAATTGCAAGTGTTACAAATGAGTTTTTGTGAGCTTTTATGTTAACTTTGAAACAGATAAAGCATGAAAATAAACTCTGAAATATGCAGAAACAATGGACAAATACACCATAAAACTAATCACAACATAGAAAATGATGAAGGGGTTCACCCCTCTTGGGCTACGTCTCTTTGTTCCAGGTTCCAATGGCTTAGCCCTCTTTAATTATACTCAAAATGGTTACTACATACATTTACAGTGTTCAAATAGCTTCAAAACATGTTCCATCAACTTCAACATAACCAAAAAAACTTGTATAGCTCTTTTTGCTCCAAAATTGGTAAAAAACTGAAGAAGTTATGAGCCTCCCTAGTTTTGCTGCTAACCACACCACAAATTCCCCAAAATCAGGACTAGTCCTACAATTTCACCCTGAATTCAACTAACCGAGGGACATTTTCAGGTGAAATTTTCAGATCATTAAAATTCCCAAAAACACCTAAAATCCACATTTTTAAACCATAATAATATGGCCGATTAGAAATTTTTTTAATAAAAAATTTTGTGGTTACCCTAACCGTTGACGGTTAGCATGGTAACAGTCACATGGGTTACGATGGAAATTTGGGCGGGCAGTTAGGGCCTAGCCCTTGTCTCCGATGCAAAGGTCGTATGCAATGTAATATGTGGGTGGGGGGGCATCGGGGCTAAGCCCTGACCCCTTACCCCTGAACTCTGTCAATGCCAACTTTAAATATGTTTCCGAATGCATAGTTTAATAAGAAGTATTGTAGCCCAACTCGTTATGTGGTGCACTGTTTGGGAAGTGGTCACTGTTTCAAATCCCATGGGGTGTAGTTTGGCCTTCAAACATAGTTTTGATGGCACTCGCATTGCCACGTGGTGGCCTTCGGCTGGGCCATGTGGCAACATGTGGTTAGCCACCAACCAACCAACCAAATTCGACCAAACCAAAACCAATCAGGTTCAAACAAGTGCTGAGACTACATTTCCCTTTAAAAAATAACTTTCAACCAACCAGAAGAGGCCACGTGGCATCCTGCCACTGGCCCAAAATACACAGTCGGTTGTCAATTTTTTTATGTGAAACTTCAACCATCGTATATGCAAAATTTCTGTATATACGCAACTTTCGTATATGTGCATATGTGTTTGCACATATAAGAAAGATATGCGCATATATAGAAGATTCACATTTATCGAATTTGTGCCTATACAAAGAATTAATTTTTGCACAGCTTCCATTTGAAGCTGTATGTGCATAGCTTTCGTATACACACATATATGGAAGTTGTGCATATACAGTAGATGCATATATACAAAAGCTACACATAAATGTAAAATGTGCGTATACATAATTTATGCGCAACTTTAGCCACTGTATAAGTGCAACCTCCGTATATCCATAATTTTAATATATGCTCAAATTTCGGTATATGCGCATATATATTTGCACATATACAAAAGATATGTGCAACTTATGTATATGTGCATATCTGTTTGCATATATATCGAATATATGTGCATATACATAATATGTGCTTGTAGAAAGGCTGAAGTGCTACACAACTTCCATATATACGCATATCTTCCATATATGCACACATCTTCCGTATAATATGTGAAACTTCTGTATATGTGCATATATTATGTATATGGGCATATAAAGCTGAAAAGAGAGAGGGAATAATGGGATAGATTGTGGAGGAAGTAAACAAAAAAAAATTGGGTGTTCCAATGGAGATCGATGCTCTTGCATAGGAGGCGATGTTACAGATCGACAAAAAAATATAGGGGATGAAGAGATTATAATATGTTACGGATTATAATATGCTACAATCTCCCATAGGTAACCTTTCCTCCTCTACCTATTATATCACTCTTCTTGCATTACGCAATATGCGAAACATAAATGATACCAAAGAATTCAACCCACTCTTCTTTCAATCTAGAATATAATGCAAAGAGTTATTGTTAGGATTAGGATTTATAATTCTACCTAGAATCCTTTAGAAATAGACACAATTCCAATATGTGGTTTGACATGGTGTCGAGATGGATAAACAATAAATTTATTATGAAATAAATTTCATATACATTTCATTAACACCCCTAAAAATATCATAACATAATACTTCATGCTACATTAAAAATTACATAAAATATAATAATAATAAAATATCAAAGTCGTTACTTTCACCCTAATTTCCAACACTAACATGCACTACTATGTTACATATTATGTCAAGAAAACAAAAGAAGGTTACCTTACGAATAGCCTGTCTAAAAAAACTAAAGAACAACATCAACTAACCTTCTTAAATGTGTTGTAAATATATTATTATGCTTTTTTTTATAGTTTTATTAATCATCTCTCGTGTTGCCCATTATTATTTTAGCATTAAACAATTTAGCTTATAATTTTTATGAATATTTATTTTTCAATAAATTATTAAAAAATATAATTTTCAAACATTTGATTGAACAATAGCTTGAAAGTCTCATTGCAACCTTTACACAATATAATGTCAAATGCATAACTAGCTCATGTAATTTATGCCATAATTTATGGATATTGTTGCAATATTCATGCATTGATTTTAGATATTTTTGTAGTGATTTCTTAAACTTTCTATGAAAATCATCCAAAAATATTTTTAAAAAAATGTAGTATAACTAATAGCCATAATCCAACAACACAATTTAAAAAAATGTGAATTTTTGTTTTAAAAAATGCACTTTTGAATACATATATAGATTCAATACCTGAAAAACCTATGGGCGCTTCAATTTCGCAAATTAAATAACTAAAATTATGATTCTTATAAATCTTTACCAAATTTTGGACAAAATTGACCAAAAAATTTTGTTGAGAGTATAATATTCTATCTATTAGTTACACTAAATGAAAATAGCTCATACTTAAATAACATATTTACTATCAGTTACTTCTTTGCATAGAAATTGGATAGGAATAAGATGCAAATAAATATACTTACTAGGAGTTACTTCCAACCATTATTTATGTTTTTCGTAGTACTTATGTAGAAGCAAAACTATAAATGCTTAGAATTATTAGTGGTTAGTACCCACTAAAATTTATGAGCAAGCAATTATTAGGCATATCTATTTTAGAATAGGGTTTCAAGAATTTTAATTTAATTATCAATATTTATTAGATGATGGTAGGAATTTAACCTCCATAGAATATTCTAGAATACTCTTAGTGGTTATAGAAATCAAAGATTTTTTTTTTTGTTAGAAGAAAAAAACTATCTAGTGTATAGTAGTTATATTTTTTCCATTTTAATTAAATTACATATTAAAAAAAATAATCATTAGCAATTTTTATATGAAATGAGTTATTGTTTTTCTGGGTATGTGGTATTGATAAGTCGTGGTATTGACTTTGTTATTGTAACAAATTTTATTTAGAGATCATGGTTAATTTTTATTTTTTTTAAATATATATGTTTTAATATATCATTAATAATTATTATTATTATTTTAAACAAAGTTATAGTTTAGTTAACTTTTATGATTCTTTTTTAACTATACCAATTTGATATATATGATGAAGCAAGTTGTTTTAAGTGCGACTTTTTGAAAAGTTTTCCACTTTATTTTCTGATCTATTTTGTCTAGAATTGGCATGGATTCATTGAAATGGCCAGTTTGATAGGTGAACTCTGCTAAATCAAATGCTCCAGGGGTTTTTCATGGTGTTAAATCCATATATACAATAAAAAAACCAATTTAAAAGACAACACCATGATGAAGTAAGCCTTTTTGTTGTTTAGTATGAACTAATGCTTTTCAATATTACTAGTAATTTAATTTATATGGCTACCCTAACTATTTAAGAAACCAAGTTCTATATACAAAAGCTACTCACTCTAAAAAAAAAATTCCAATTTTAAATAAAGCAATTAAAAATTTTATAATTTTATTTTCTCATTACTTCTCAATTTATTAAACTAAAATAATAAACACAAAATATTATGTAGTTATAAAAGTATTATAAAAGCACAAATCATAACATAAGTATCTCTAATGCTTTGACACTTTTTGCACTCAATTTTTTTTGTCCTTTTAATTATACAATTTTTAAATCATTTTAATTTATATATTTTAATTATTTTTTGTTTGCTAAGTTGTGTGAGTGCTCAGATGATTGCTTGCTTAACTTTTGACTTGAGAAATAGTGATCCAACTACATCTAAGCTATCAAAATCAGTTAGGGATCGCACCCAGCCTTGGTCACACCATCCCTAAACATGATTGGATTTTGCTATAGATTGTCTATATCTCATAAACTTAATTTACATATTTTAAATTAAAAATAAATCTTTTATATATATTAAAATTCATACCAAATATATTAAAATGTAAACTAAAATTTAAAAAACTCTTTTGCTAGAAAAAATGTTATGATATAATATTTTTCATTACATTAAGTATTCGTATAAAAAATTTGCCTCTTGATACAGTGTTGATTGATTTATTATATAAATAAAAATAAAAAGATAATAATTTTTTATTATAAATTTATTTTACATATTTAGATATAGATATTAATTAAATTTTATTATATAATAAAAATAAATTTAATCGTTCAACCTATATAATTTTTAAAAAATTAGAAATTGAAAAAAAAAAAAAAATAGAAATTCATCTTTATATAAAACTTAAAAAACTTGTAATTATAAATACTTTATCTCATTTATCTGCCCTTTAAAATTTAAGTTTTAGAATTTAAGTTTTTAGCTGAGATATGTATATAAGCTTTGCCCTATGAAATTAACAAGCTAAGAACATCTCCTCGGGTACCATTTCACAATTCTATTTATCGTTAAACCCTATACCATCTTAGATAATATGAGCGAACGTTTTCAAAAAATTTGAAAAAACAATTTATATAATAAAAAATCTTTGTTCTCAATTTTACAACATACCATAGCTGCCCTGGTTGTTCCCAAACCAGCCATACCGAATATTTCTCTCCAATCTAAGAACATCTCCTCCGCTGAAATTTCACAATTCTATTTATCGTTAAACCCTATACCATTTTAGATAATTTGAGCTAACGTTTTGGAGAATTTGAGAGAACAATTTATATAATAAAAAAATTTTGTTCTCAATTTTCCAACTTACCATAACTGGCCTGGTCGTTCCCAAACCAGGCATACCAAGATTTTTCTCCAAAAATTGGTATCCGTATATTTGAAAAGATGATTCCAGTGAATATATATCCATATATTTGAAAAGATGATACCAGTGAATATATATAATTAATAGGATGAATAAATGACACAAGTTCGAATCTCGACGCAGTCCATATTGATTTTCACTCGGGTGAATAAAAGGCACACGTTCAAATCTCTACACAGTTCATATTGATTTTCACTGGGATGAATAAAGGCCACAAGTTCTAATCTCGATGTAGTTTGATATCTATTTCACCCAGCCGACCAAACAAGGATAAGACAATTTTGTAAAAATTTAGGGAAAGAAAATATACTATGTTGTATTTTCCTCTATCTAAAAGTGAAAGCGATAACCAAAGGTCATTAAATAATCCTGGAAATATGTAGATATAGATGGAATAAACAAAGTTTGTAGGAACAAAGCATTACTAAATAGATGAAGATCTGCAGAAAATTAAAACTTGAAAATCTTTGAAATCCAAAGAAACAATGCACGCTGAAAGGTACAACGAACTACAACACAAAAAAAGGTGAAAGATCTGAACTCAGTTCCTATTTGTCCCATTTAAATATTACTTTTTCTAAACATCTTAAAAAATTCACAAATCCCATAAAAATAATTCATCCTGTTAAGGAAAATCCAAATGTTGGTTGTTTGAGGAGTCTCGCTCTGTGCGCACTCTATTATTACGGTTGACGGACGTGGGATATCCACCGATGCTGTTAGGCCAAGGTATGATCGGAATCTGTTCTTTGGGATACATTGTTTGTTGATATATGATGTCTAAGATTTTTGGCTCAACAATGATGCCTTTGTCTTCTTCCACCTAAATATCCCTCAATTTGGCGGTGTAGAATTCATCTAAAACCCTGGTTTGGCAGCTTCCAACGTGTATGTTTTGCAGTTCCACGTTGGGAGCTTAAGAGCAAGAAAAGCTTCAACTGCACCTCTTGCGCGAGGACGCTCAATAGGCCCCCGATGGGCTGGGCGAAGTCGTCTTGGGCTGAAGCTTCAACTTTAGTGAATGAAAATGTACCACCTAATTCTTCAAGATGGCGTGTCATTTCAATTTCAAATTTCAAACTAGGTTGGAATATAGGAATGGCGGGCTTCAAGTTCGGGTTTTGGTGAGTTTCTAAATTCAAATGGGCGTACGGTCTGGTGGTGGCGTCCCTGGAGGTGGTGAAGGCGGAGATAGCCGACCGACCGGAAATACCTCGGGAAGAGCTGCCGGAAATTGTAATAATCATATGCGGTGGTTTGTATGATGGTCAATAAGTGTATTAAATGATCAATATTGCTTGCCCCATGCCCATGCCCATGCATGATGATCCGCAGATGTAGAGTGTACTTCAGCGTGACCATGCAGACACCGATGGTACTCTTAAGGGGCATTAATGGGTCAATAACAGAGGAAATAAGGCTTGCCCAGATGTAGAGTGTACTTCAACCTGACCATGCAGACACCGATGGTACTCTTAAGGGGCATTAATGGGTCAATAGCACAGGAAATAAGGCTCGCCCTCCAGAAATGTGTATACTCACCCGGGACGAAAGAGACCGCGCTCGCTAAGCTTCCGAAAGATTCCGGAGTAAAATTCCACCTCTTGTCTCCACGCCTTGCTTGCCTAGATCTTCTTTGGAGCGTGGGATCCGATCCCTAGATGCACATAGGGTATGGATTTGTAGAGGGAGTCAAAATATATGATGCCAATACTTAACGGTAAAAACAAACGAAAGATAAATTACACAGCTCTGTGTCGAAAGGCATAAAACATATTTTGAAAATACACAGTAGCAGGAAATTTCGCTGGAGAAAATAACAACTTACTATAAAATAAAATAGCAAGTCTGTCAAGCGTGGAGGAGCTCGGTAGTCTAAAAAATATGTGCACCTGTGTGAATAAAGGTAGACGAAAACGCCAGTGTATTGATTCAAAAGAGAAAGCTTATCGACTTATATTAAATAAAAAAATGCTGTCTTAACCGAACTTAACTTAACCCAAAAAACAACCGAGAGTGAGACACGTCATGATTCTAATGTTTTAATTCAGGCGTGTGTGGTCCACTCGCCTCGGTCTGCTGTGCTTCACTCGCCTTACGTCACGACAATATTTTTTAGTCTTTTTGTCCGTTTGTCGAAGTCGACCCCTCCTGACAGTGACACATAAGCAGTTTTTTTTAATATTCCACACCTGTCTACCGACATCGACCTCTCTCTGACAGCGGCAGGTCACTGCCTTCTTTTAAATATTGCAGATCTCCATAGTTTATATTAGTGCCACCTCATCTCAATATAAATAAATATCGATCGCTACAGTCAAAATTGTATATTTTCACTGCTCCAGAGATTCCACCGAGGCATTTCGTTTGCGTTAGTCGTGATGCCCGCGCAAGCCGTCCCAACTCGAGGCCCACTTGCTTCCATTCCATGGACCATTTCTGGCTCTACTTCTTGTTGTAGAGCATCTGACCTTTATAAAAGTAAATATGAAATAATAATCTTAACAAATACCTTCCTTTCTTTTTCTTCAGAATTGGAGGGATACCCCCACGCTGAAGTCAAGGTCAAGGCCCCCGCACAGAGCGCGCCGAATTCGGAGATAAAAAGCGGCTGATGGAAATCGGGGCGCATTTCCACAAGGACAAGCGGTCCAGTCGCTCTTGACTTGAGGTCCGATAACCCGAGTTATGGTTACGTGCGCTAGCTCTGAAAGTGCGATAATCTAATGGTGGGATACACCGGAGTAATATTTTTAGAGTTATAGTTGTATTAAAGGAAGGAGCATTATATTTACTCCCTTGTTGGATTTTGTATTTGTCTAAATTTAATTCTTAATATATATTACTTTGAGAAAGTAGTATTATATTTACTTACTAGTTGGATTTTGTATTTATTTAAATTTAATTCTTAATATATATTATTTTGAGATAAGATTATAGAGTCAAAAATATTAATAATTTAGATATACAATTTCTGAACAGTAGAACAAGTATTTAGGCCTCAACTACCTAGCCGCAAGCTAGATATTTTCCATCTTTTTTTTCTTGAATATATTCTATGTATCGTTTCAATCCATAAGATGTTAGAAAGATGCATACAAATCTCAAAAAGATGAAGTTAGAAAGATGTATATAAATCTGAAAAAGGCATTTTTCGTATTAAGAAAGATGTCATTATTAGTTCCTTTGCTACAATCCAGTGTCAGCAAGAGGAATGGGAATGGCAACAAAGGAGGTGGAACTGCAATAGAGCAATAGAGTGACAAAAGATGGAAAGAGAGACACTCTTACAAGAAAACAAATCTAAATTTGTTAATCATTTTCTCCTTAAGTTCATTTGTGTGCCAGTTTTGGACTTCTACTTTCTAAGTTTTGTAAATACGGAAACCATAATAATATAAAAGTCCTTTTAAAAGAAAAATAAATAAATTCAAGCTAAATCGATAGCACATCTCTCCTGTCTAGGTTGTGCCTGTGAAATCCCAAGCACATCGTCATTGATCTCAAGCTTGGGCTTGCTAATAAAACGATCAATCCTTTCCAAGTCCCCATAATTTTCCATTTTGGGGTAAAAGCAACACCAATGGCATTGATTTTGGCCAAAGCTTTGATAGATTACAGGCACATCCAATCCATTAGATTGATTAAAATAAGGCCGCACAAAAACACATTACTCTATGATTAATTTACAAGAATTAAATATTTCCTTACACTCTAGCTGAAGCTCCATCACATCTTTGTGTCGTTTTTGGCTATTACTAAATCTTTTTATACTATTTAAAGATATCATAATATAGCATAATCATAATATAGTATAGTCTTTCTTTTTTCATTTAGGATGGGATTTAGAAAACTTTAAATGACATCACACTTACTAGCCAATTCCATGATGGTTGTCTCTTGTAAAAAATATTTATATATTAATAATAGATATTAAAATTTTGCATAATAAATATTAAATTTTGTATTATAAATTGATTTTAAAACATTTAAATATAAAAAATATATTAGGAAATATGTTATTTTTTGAAAACATGACATACTTGACATGAGGGTCATACTGGGTTGTAGATTGCGAGAAGCCAAGGAGGACAGATGGAGGAAAGAGAGATATTAGGGGGGAAGAGGGAGAGAAGAGGAAGATAGAGATACAGATGGAAGGTGAAGAGAGGGAAGAAGAGAGAGATGGGGAGAGGGAGGGAGTGACAAAGAGATTGATAGATATGGAGTGTGAGAGCATGTGTGTTTAGGGGGGTAAGATAGAGAGACAAAAAAGGAAAGATGGAGGGGGATATAGATATGGATGGAGGGTGGAGAGAGGGAAGAATATTTATTGCACTAGATGGATTGATTTAAGTGGAGATGGTGATTTCTAATCCTATTTCATTGTTTTCACTAGATTCATCGATTTTAGGGTAGATATTTTTTTCTAATGATATTTGATTACTTCCACTAGATGCATTGATTTCAGTGTAGGTGGTGATTTATAATACTATTTGATTGCTTGCACTGGATGTGTTGATTTCAATGTAGATGTTGATTTCTAATTATACTTGATTGCTTGCATTAGATGCATTGATTTCAATGTAGATGATTCCTAATCCTACTTGATTGTTTGCACTAAATGCATTAATTTCAGTGTAGAAGTTATTTTCTAATCTTATTTGATTGCTTGCATTAAATGCATTGATTTTAATGTAAATGTTGATTTATGATTTGATGTAATTGGATATATGATGGTACATTAATTTTAAAGCGATTGGACTAACAATATGCATTGATTTTAATGTAAGCACAAAAGGGTATTGACAATGCGCATTGATTTTTGTGTTATAGTAATTTAACCTATTAATATTGGAGAGCAAGAGAGACAAGGTATCATGTTTACTACAACAACTCGAGCTAAAGATTTAAATGATTTATGATTTAAATTTTCTTTTTCATATAATCGATATGAAAAGATGACAAAACTAACAAGGGTGACAATAAGAATAGTAGAAGAGAATAGTTTGAGATTGATCACAATGAAGACTATTTGTAACATGAGTACATTCTTATTATTCACATTTTCTATCTTTCAACATTATTATTGTCACATTGCATTCAAAAATATTATTTCATCATTTTTCATCATTAAAGTTATTAACAATATTTATCATCTCAACAAACTAAGGTAACTAAGAAAATTTAAAATTAAAATGACCAAGTGAATCTCAGAAATATTTAGCATATTTAAAATGATTATATTAATATTTGATATATTTACATATTATTGATAAAATTAATCATATCTTCGATAGATTTTCCTTGGTAGCACACTAATGAAACCAACCTAGATCCATCTTAACTCCGAATCTATCAAGCGCCGAGAGGGATCAAATATTTCGAGGTGCAAACATTTCCTAAAGTTTTGCACTCAAAAAAGAGGTTTGCGCCTTGAGAGATTTGATCCCTCTCGACGCTTGATAGATCCGAAGTTAAGATGGATCTAGGCTGGTGCTAGTTGGAGCAGCCCCTCATATATTTAAATTGGTTCTTAGATCAAATTTCTTCATCTTGTCCTCATGATGAACCACACTCCCTGGTTGCAATTTATCACAACTGCTAGTTGGAGCAACCCCTCATCTATTTAAATTGGTTCTTAGATCAAATTTCTTCATCGTGTCCTGATCACCGAAAGAATTTTTTATAATTTCTATGGATCACAGAATCCAAATTCCACACACACACACACACACACACACACACACACACATATATATATATATATAAAGAAATACTCCTCTACTATATAGAGAAAGATCTCTTTTGATATAAATATATATATCAAAAGAAATATTTCTCCACTATATCATTGATGCATGTTAATAATATAAAATTATGAAATCAATTTTTTTTTTCTTTGGATATATAAAGGTTCTTTATCTAGAAAGAGAATTTTTGTTATTATCTTTTTCAAAATGAACATTTTATAATTTTATCTGATATATCTTTTTCATATTTATTTTCTATTTCATTTATGATTTGAGATTTTGTATCATACCATTTCATTTAAAACTTGATAGTTAGCCTCTATTATAATAATAGGAAATTGTAGAAGAACAACACCAACCTATCTTAAACCTAAACTTCAGCTTAAATTTCAACTTATCCTAAACCTGAAATTGAACGCAAACTTTATGAGCTTGGATTACAAATATAAGTTAATCTTTCCAACTTTTTATATTCCCCATACACACACAAAAACATAATATTTTGTAGTTTTTGAAAAATTATAAAATAACAAATTTTTTATTTTTTATTTTCCTTAATTACATCATATTTTATGTCCAAATTTTTATGTAGGATAAGGCATACGGGTACAACCGTGAAGGTGGGTTACACTTTTGTGAGAATTGGGGGCGGAAAACTCATTTTCCCAACATTTCAGCCAAACTTTCGAAATTAGTTCGGCCGAACTCATTCTGTAGTTTACATTTACAGCGTATTGAATACGTGGACAAACAAATTTTTGGCCAAAGATGGGAAAACCGGCAACTAAAGTTCGGCCGAACTTTAGTTTATAAATATACCAGCCCAGAAACATGAATAGGTTTCGGGCTTATTACCGTTGTTTTATTATCGTTGTCGCATGTTGTTGTAGGGTCTTTAGTTTGTTGTTTGTTGTTGTCGGGTCTTTATTTTATTGTTGCAGTTGCAGGGTCTTAGTGTTGCGCAGGTGAAAATTTTGTTTGTTTTCTGTTTTGTTTTGTTTTGTGAATTTTTTTATTGTTGTTCTACTCTTCGGCTCTTTTAATTTTATAGTTGTTTTTTTTTGTTTTGCGGGTAATTTGTAATTAGTGACATCCTCGGCAATATCCTGCTTGTCTTCTCGTTGCGGCCTCGACATCTTCGACAATCTCCTACATCGTCTTCTCATTGTGGCCTCAACATCTCCAAATTTCTAGGTTCGTACTTCTATCAAAGTATTGTTTAAATGTAATTTTCTGTAAGGACCACAAGGGATGCCAAGATTTAATGTCGCCTATCCTCAGAGGTGAGCATGCCCTATTAATATGATGTAGTCTTAGCTTCACTCTTGGCTTACGCTCTTCCTCACATGTACACACAAAAATCTAATTATATGTTTTCTTTGCTAAAAATATTTGGCCCTTTCATATTGGGAGGTCATAGGATCACCTGTACACACAAAAATATGATCTTATATGTTTTCTTTGCTAAAAACATTTTGCGCTTTCATATTGGGAGGTCATACGATCAATTCTCTAAAATAATATGTTTACTTTTCTAAAAATATGTGGCTATTGGGAAGTCATACGACCAATTCTTTAGAATATTGTGTGGCTTAGCTATTATTAAGATTTATAGAGACAACAATAACGTGAGATTCGCTGCTACTACATTTCTATTTAGTCTTCGCCTTCTTGGTTTGAGATGGCTTCTTATGTTTTTTCATATTTCTCTTTGAAACAGATGTGACATCAATAACACAGGGATTCTCTTTGAATCTTACAGGGAACATGAATTCCTCCTCTGCACATTCACTCTTATTCTCACCACCCATTTATACCCCCTCCTATTGCTTACCACAGCTATTAAAAGAGTTGTGAACCTCTCCTCTTTCTTACCACAGCTCCCAAAAGAGGGTGTGAGCTGACCCTCTTCCAACTCATTATCATCATTGCCATTGTTAACGTCAATACTGGCAATATCTCTAACCCCACCATGGTTAAGCCTCCTGGGTAATGTCTTTTTTCATGTCAATATTGAATAAAAATTAAACCAGCTCGATAGGCAGGATTGAAAGGTGTAAAAAATGCTATATAGTCTATTTTCTCTTATGTTTTCTGATTTTGTTATTTTCACAGATTTCCTACTATATAATAATCTATTTATATATTTGATTACTTCTCCATCTATTAATCTATTTCCGTCTTGGAAGATATGTTCTTCATGCAATCATTTTCTATAAATACACTAGAATTCCTTTGACTTTTCTCCCTTTATCATGTGTTCTTTCTAATCCATTGACCTGTTTACAATAAAACCATGGCTAATTTTAATCAAATATCGGCATCCTAATTCTAATCAAATCTCAACTATTATTAAGATTTATAGAGACAACAATAACATGAGATTCGCTGCCACTATGCTTCTGTTTAGTCTTGGCCTTCTTCGTCTAAGATGGATTCTTCAGTTTTTTCATCTTTCTCTTTGAAACAGGTGTGATATCAATAGCACAATATTTCTCTTTGAATCTTACAGGGAACATAAATTCCTCCTCTGCACATTCACTCTCATTCTCACCACCCATTTTTCCCCCTTCTCTTGCTTAAACCACAGCTAGAAAAAGAGTTACAACTCGCCTCTTGCTTACCACAGCTCCCAGAAGAGGGTGTGAGTTGACCCTCTTCCAAATCATTATCATCATTTCCATTCTTAACGTCAATATTGGCAATATCTCTAACCCAAACATGGTTAAGCCTCCTGGGTAATGTCTTTTTTCATGTCAATATTGAATAAAAATTAAACCAGCTCGATAGGTAGGATTGAAAGGTGTCAAAAACTACTATATAGTTTATTTCTCCGATTTCGTTATTTTCCTAGATTGCCTACTATATAGTAATCTATTTATATATTTGATTACTTCTCCATCTATTAATCTATTGCAGCCTTGGAAGAAATGCTACGGTATTTTCAACATCTTTATTCTCCATCTTTCCTTTTAGTTTTTCCCTATTCAATCTTATTCTCACATTAATGTCCTAAAAGAAAACAAAAGCGAAATTAATAGCTATGCTATCAGGCAGTCTGTAGATCTATCTACTCTTCAAGTTTTCTCCAAGCAACATTCAATAGCTTTTTCATCCTCCATAGTATAAGCCACATGGTACATTCATTGTTAGTCTTGTCCCTCCAACATCTGACATGGCTATATTTTATTACTGTACCTAAATTTACACCTTCCATGATGCTTCTAGTCTTGTATAATGTTAAAAGTGGATTGTTTTATGATGTAATGGATATAAATAATCTAGATTGACATGGATGTATTTTATTAATGTACCTAAATTTACAACTTCCATGATGCTTCTAATCTTGTAAAATGTTAAAAGTGGAGTGTTTTATGATGTAATGGATATTAATAATCTAGATTGACATGGATGTATTTTATTAATGTACCTAAATTTACACCTTCCATGATGCTTATAATCTTGTAAAATGTTAAAAGTGGAGTGTTTTATGATGTAATGGATATTAATAATCTAGATTGGCACAACAATATTTTATTAATGTACCTTAATTTACACCTTCCATGATGCTTCTAATATTGTAAAATGTTAAATGTGGAGTGTTTTATGATGTAATGGATATTAATAATCAAGATTGACATGGTTTTATTTTATTAATGTACCTAAATTTACACCTTCCATGATGCTTCTAATCTTGTAAAATGTTAAAATCGGAGTGTTTTATGATGTAATGGATATTAGTAATCTAGATTATCATACAGTGATATGATGATAGTGTAGGTTGATGTTCAAGTTGTAAAATTCTTGTACATATCAAGGATGAATGATAGTACAAGCCAAAAATGGCATTATCATGAATTATTAAACAACATGTTAGGTGCTAAATCATACTTCTTATTAAGGACATAACTAATTTGTAAGTTGAAAATTCCTTTTCAATGTTCTTAGCCTATTTATAGATGTCAAAGTAAAGGTTTATAGATGTGATTTCTCCTATAAACTTTAATGCAAACTAAACGGAAAACTAAACTCTAAGGCAAACCCTGTACATGTCATTTCTCCCACAAACTCATAAAGGTGTGACTTTTGACATAACTTCATCAACCACTACCACTAGTTGTTTTAGTAAGTGCATAAAATAATTTTGCAAACCATGTACATATCATTTCTCCCACAAACTCATCAAGTTGTGACTTTTGACATAACTTAATCAACCACTACCACTAGTTGTTTAAGTAAGTGCAAACCACTACCACTTTAAGGCAAACCGTGTACATGTGTCATTTCTCCCATAAAATTTTAAGAAAACTTTAAGGCATGTGTCATTTCTTTGTCATTTCTCTCATAAACTATATGGCAATGTCATTTCTCCCATATACTATAAGGAAAACTATGTACATGTCATTTCTATCTTAAACTCTAGGCTAGGAAAACTTTAAGGCATGTCATTTCTAGATTTGATTTCTCCCATAGACTTTAAGGCAAACCATACACATGCCATTTCTCCCACAAACTAAAGGCTTTCTCCCACTAATTCAAGGCAAAATTTAAGGCCTAAAAATTGAATCTAAAGTGGTTGAAATTCCATAGGATTTTGAACTTCCATAGTATTTTAGTCTGTCTGTTGACTATTAACTTCTACAAGTTCTAAAGGCAGAGTCTGTAAAGGGCCAAGTATCCTCTGGATCTCCTCTTTTCTCAAAGGTGGTATATCCAGTAAATTCCCCTACAGTCAATCTCTGGAAAAGATCTAAATAGAAGTACTTCATTTTAATATCCATAAACCACTACCACTTTAAGGAAAACCATGTACATGTGTCATTTATCCCATACATGTGTCATTTCTCCGTTAAAATTTTAGGAAAACTTTAAGGCATGTGTCATTTCTATGTCATTTCTCCCATAAACTATAAGACAATGTCATTTCTCCCACAAACTCATAAAGGTGTGACTTTTGATATAACTTCATCAACCACTACCGCTAGTTGTTTTAGTAAGTGCATAAAATAATTTTACAAACCATGTACATGTCATTTCTTCCACAAAATCATCAAAGTGTGAATTTTGACATAACTTAGTCAACCACTACCACTATTTGTTTAAGTGAAAACCACTACCACTTTAAAGTAAACCATGTACATGTGTCATTTCTCCCATAAACTTTTAGGCAAACTTTGACATAACTTAATCAACCACTACCACTAGTAGTTTAAGTAAGTGCAAACCACTACCACTTTAAGGAAAATCATGTACATGTGTCATTTATCCCATACATGTGTCATTTCTCCCATAAAATTTTAGGCAAACTTTAAGGCATGTGTCATTTCTATGTCATTTCTAACTTTAAGACAAACCGTGTACATGTGCCATTTCTCCCATACATGTGTCATTTCTCCCATAAACTTTTAGGCAAAATTTAAGGCATGTGTCATTTATATGTCATTTCTTTGTCATTTCTCCCATAAACTATAAGGAAATGTCATTTCTCCCATATACTATAAGGAAAACTTTAAGGCAAACCGTGTACATGTATTTTCTCTCTTAAACTCTACGCAAGACAAACTTTAAGGCATGTCATTTCTAGATGTGATTTCTCCCATAAACTTAAGGCAAACTTTAATGCAAACCATGCACATGCCATTTCTCCCATAAACTAAAGGCTTTCTCCATTTAATTGAAGGAAAAATTTAAGGCCTAAAAATTGAACCTAAAGTGGCTGAACTTTCATAGGGTTTTGAACTTCCATAGGATTTTAGTATGTCTGTTGAGTGTTAACTTCTACAAGTTCTAAAGGCAAAGTCTGTAAAGGGACAGGTAACCTCTGGATCTCATCTTTTGTCAAAGGTGACATATCCAATAAATGCCCCTACATTCAATCTCTGGAACAAATCTAAATATAAGTTCTTCATTTTAATATCCATAAACCACTACTACTTTAAGGCAAACCGTTTACATGTGTCATTTCTCCCATACATGTGTCATTTCTCCTATAAACTTTTAGGCAAACTTTAGGGCATGTATCATTTCTCAAGGCTTTCTCCCATTAATTCAAGGCAAACTTTAAGGCCTAAAAATTGAACCTAAAGTAGTTGAACTTTTTTAGGATAGGATCCCCCAAACTCAAGGCTTTCTCCCATTTATTCAAGGCAAACTTTAAGGCCTAAAAACTGAACCTAAAGTGGCTGAACTTCCATAGGATTTTAGTTTGTATATTTAGTGTTAAATTCTACAAGTTCTAAAGGAAGAGTCTGTAAAGGGCAAGGTAGCATCTAGATCTCATCCTTTCTTAAAGGTGACATATCTAGTAAATTCCCCTACAGTCAATCTCTAGAACAGATCTAAATAGAAGTTCTTCATTTTAATATCCATTTTTGTACATGCCATTTCTCCCATAAACTTTAAAGCATTTTCTAGTGTTTTTGGAACCATGTACATGTCATTTCTCCTATAAATTTTAAAGCAGACTTTAAGGATAACCATGTACATACATGTCATTTCTCCCATTTCTCCCATAAACTCAAGGAAAACTTTAAGGATAACCATGTACATGTCATTTCTCCGATAAAATTTAAGGCACAATTTGCTAGTGTTTTTGGAACCATGTACATGTCATTTCTGCCTTAAAATCTAGGCAAACCAATATTTAGGGCATGCCATTTCTAGATGTGATTTCTCCCATAAAATTTAAGGAAAACTTTAAGGCAAACCATGCACAAACCATGTACATGTCATTTCTCCCTTAAACTCTAGGCAAGGCAATCTTTAAGGCATGTCATTTCTAGATGTTATTTTTGCCATAAAATTTAAGGCAAAATTTAAGGAAAAAAATGCACGAACCATGTACATGTCAATTCTCCCTTAAACTCTAGGCAAGGTAATCTTTAAGGTATCTCATTTCTAGATGTGAATTCTCCCATAAAATTTAAGGAAAACTTTAAGGCAAACCATGCACATGTCATTTCTCTCATACACATGTCATTTTTCCCATACATTTGCAATAAATGTTAATTTAATATATTTTATTGAATTTGTTTTTTCAGGGATAAAAAAAAACCCATTAAATATGGTTGAAAAATGGACATCATGCATAGATGTTTCTTTCTATCCCAATCCAGGGAAATCAATGATTACATATGTTCTTTGCAATATTGCGACTAACAAGGTCCTCCAAAGGAAAATGAATATACCGAGAAGAACAACAAACAACGAGGCATATTATATTGCATTGATAAAAAGATTGGGAACAACTAGGGAGTATGGATCAAATGTAATTTTAGGTTTCAGCAATTCTGAACTTGTGTGCAACCAGATGAAAGGTGTGTACCAAGTTAAGATGGAGAGGCTAAAAAAAATGCATGGAAAAGAAAACAATATTGTTAGCCAATTTCATTTTTTTAGTATAAGAAATCGTACAAATGTTAATAAAATGTATGTTGATCTATTGTGTGGGGTAATGCCAATTCAAGATTCATCTATCAAACATGAATTAATAGATGAATTAGTATTATATGGGGCAATGCCAATTCAAGATTCATCTCTCAAATATGAATTAGTGTTGAGACACTCGCCTTCAAAATTTATTGATGTACATTGTAACATATCTTTGATATGTGTGTGTTTTTTACATATAAATATGTATTTTTTAATTACCATGTGTTTTTTTCAATTATATACCAAGTGTGCTCCCACCATGTAAAACACAACTTGGTGAACTTAAATTTTTTATAAAATTTTTTCTTAAATTGAGTTTCACATATTAATTACTGCTTTGAAAGTTGTGTTTTACATAATTTGTGTATACTAAATTACATTAATTTTTTGAAATTAATTTTGAAATTATTTTAAATAGTAATTTAAAAATAATTGTAAATGTACATTGTAGATATATCCATATATATAATGGAGGATGAAAGTCGAAGATCAATAGAATCCCATATCTCTACGAGAGAGAGGGATCATGGATCGAGGGATGTTCATGGTATTTAAATATAATCTTATCTCCATACATACATGTGTGTACATATAGAATTGATTTTTTATCAATTTTGTGAGTTAAATTAGTTGTTAATAAGTTTCATTTTTTATTTTTTAGGAGGTAGGAGGACAAGGGTGTCTACTCCATCAATGGAGCATGGCCATGGTTTACGCAATCGTGGTATGGTTCACACAATTTAATCAATGAATATATACATGTATTTATATGTATGAATGCATTTTTGAATTGATTATAAATTTATATTTTTTTATAAAGCTTCTCTCTCGTATTGTGAGGTTGGTGGTGGTACACATTCCCTTGGAGGGCCATCAATAGGTGGTGGTGAATTACGTGAAGGTGGTGATATGCATTCCCCCAGTGGCCAATCAATGGATGGTCGCTTTGGTTCTCAACCAATTAGTGGTCGTTTTGGTTCTCAACAGTATCAGGGTGGGAAAGATGCTAGCCAACCATATCGAGGTGGCCATCAATCTGAATATTATTTTCATTCAATTTGTACAAATTTTTTTACATGTTTTTTTAATATACAAAATTTTATATATTGATGCAGAAGGTGAAAATGTTGCTCCAAATGTTGCTCAAAAAAGACGTAGGACAGAACACATCATTCAATAAGAAGGTTGTACACCATGTTAGTTTCCCGTGATTTAGCAGATTGGTAGACCAAATGCAAAGGGTAACATCAGACCAGTATTTGGAGTCCGAGGACCTAGACTTCCTGGACTCAGAGAGGGCTCTCTCTATTATGTGCAAAGGATGTGAACTTATTTGCTTTTAGGTTTTGATTTTAGGCTAGTTGTTAAGTGTAGGGTTTTTTTGTTTGTTTTAGTTGGGTGAGATGGTCAAGTAGAATAGATGGGGTGAGGAAATGTTCAAGTCGTTGGGCTATGGAGTCTATAAAATTCATGGGAAGTTCAATAATGAATCAGGGAGCATCATAGGGCAAATCTAGCATGGTCAAATGGATTTTCAAGGTTTATGTGAAATGAGATGAACATCAAGTTTGTGAACAAAGTAGGGCAAAGGGAAATTAGGAATCCTCTGTCAAATAATTTAACAAGAAGGGACTTCAACACTATTTAGCATAAAGAATTAATCATAAGACATGGAAAACCAGTAACTCTTTGATTCACTCAAGAAAATAAGAATTCAAGACAAACATTCCAGTGAACTATAGAAGGCGAGAAACTCATTTAACTTCTAGTGATTTCACCTTCAAGGTTAGAAAAACATTTAAGATAAACATACAACTTTAATCAAGGAAGACGGAACTCCTAAACATCATTTATTATAGCCATAAAGATCTTAAAAACAAATTTTCAAGCATGGAAAAAGGGTATGATCGAAACATAGCCTCTTTAGCAAACCTAACCAATGGTACTTTAAAGAGTGACCTCAAGAACAGTGTTTTAGTGATATCAAACAAGCAGGGATAACCATAAAACATCTATGATATCTACTGTATTAAACCATTCATGAGATAAACAAGATTGGGTGGGTCTAGAGAGCAATTAAGGGTTCTCTAAACTGACCTAGAAGAGGAAAACATAAAGGCAATGAAGAACAAACAGAGCTAAGGTGCCTTTGAAGAACATTTCTTAGTCTAAATCCATTGTCCTACTGCAACATAGAAGGATGAAACACAATGATACACAAGAAAATAATAATTTAATAGAAGCACTTCACCATTAACCAAGCTCAAGGATCCTGCAAGGAAGCCTTCTCCGTCAATAAGCAAAACGAGCCATTCACAAGCTCCACAACACCAATTTCTCTTCAACCTCCAAAAAACTATGTATTTCTCCAAAGAGTCATCAAATGGAAACGTTTTACAATGAATCCCTCATACTCTATTTATCTAGCAAAGGAGGGAAAAAACCCTAGATAGGGTTGGAAAATGTCAAAATCATACATAAATTTCATTAATCCCCAAGAGACCATGCAAGGCCCAGGGCACAAAAAATCCCATGAAATAAATGCCAAAATAACTCCTAGCACCTAAATTTGGAGTGATTTGCCTCAAAAAACATTAAAATATCATTTTGCAATTAATGAGTTTTTTTTTTTTACTTTTGGCCAAAAGCACACAGTGATGTCTGAACGCGTAGCGCCTTCCCGGGCAGAAAATAGGTACAATTGTAGCCAAGTTTTGGTGACCTTCCCGATGTCAAACTTTGCCCCGTGATGGCCCATTGGAAAGCTTGCTGAGTCTAATTTCCAAAAATTACCTTGATTTTCTGATTGAGCTCCATTAAAATGTCCAAAAGGAAAATTTCCCAAAATTGCTCTAGGCGCAGCGCTAGGCCTGAAAATGAGGTAGAAAGGTGAAAAATGAGGTGATTTTTGGCCTTTTGAGGGTTCAAAAATGCTCTAAATGCTTTGAAATTTGATGAGCATATTGTACTACATGTGAGGATTAAAAAAATGTAAATTTATCCCTCTGAGGATGCCTGAGATGAAAGTGTAGCACCAGGGGTGCTGTGCTTAGAGGCCTCCAAATTCACAAAAAACCAAAATTTGTCAAAAATTCTTCAAAATTGGTGGATATCTTCCTCATGGGGTTTGAGAAGCCTGTAGAGAAGATTTAGCCAAGATTCCAAGGATTTCTTGTTTTTTTTCCTCTTTGAGTGCTTGAATTTAAGTGAGGGCCTCTTTGAGCTTGGCACTAGTAAGTTTGTTTTTAAGGAATATTGCTTGGCCATCTTTTTCTGTAGGCCAAGGTCCATTTTCATCCTCTTCATATGCTTGTGCTCATCCATGTAATAATAAATAATGTATTGTGCCATGCCAAGGCTCCTTTTTAGGTCTTTAATCTTTGCATTATTTCTTTGAAGTAGTATGCTATTGGCCCTCCTTTTATCCTCCTTATCACTGTCAACATGGATGAGTTCAAACTCCTTCTCAACCTCATGTTGATCTTCTTCTTCCTCTTTTACCTTTTCTTTGCCTTTGTCTTTGCTTTTACCCTTGTCTTTATCTTTTCTTTTACCCTTGCCTTTATCTTTGCCCTTGTCCTTTTGCCTAATAGGACTAGAAGTTATTGCCCCTTGCCTTTTAGAGGTAGCAAACACATGTCTTTCTCCTCTGTGGTATGCCAAGGGAAAAGGTTCAATTTGTCTCATTTTGGTGTCATCCTCATCGCTGTCATCATTTGTCTCTATGTCTTCTTTTCCATCACCTGGACTGCTGCTTACCTCTTTACCTTCGTCATTAGCCTCACTGTTGGCCTCTTCACTAATTTGTGTACTCCCATCTTGTTCTTCATTTTAGTTGCCTTCATCATCATTGCTGTGACCTTCATCTTGGTTGCCAACCTCTTGATTTTCTTTATTGTCTTCATAACTATCATGATTGTTGTCATGACAGTAATGACTGCCCACTTGCTCACTGATGTTGGTTTCATTAGTGTCCATGATGTCTTCAGCCTCCTCGTTTTCTGCATAGTCATCATCCTTATTTTGGCTGCCCTCTTCATATTTTCCTTCATCTATGTTTTGACCAAGATCCTCAATGTTTTGACTATCTCTAGGGCTCTTAGTTTCACTGTTGTCCTTAGGATTATCTTCTTCTTCTTGGTTACTTGCCTCATTTGTTCCCATGTTGTCCTCTTCCTCTTCATCTTCAATATTTTGAGTGTGATTGTTGCTTTCTTTATCGCTAGTCTCATTTTCATCATCATCCACATCTATGGCCTCTGCCTCATTGCTGATCTTTTGTTCATTAATGTTTGACCCATTCCCACTATCAAATTCTTCATTGTCTTCACTGTCATTACCCTCCTCTATTTCCATGTCTTCTGCCTCTTGTTAGCTCAACTCATCATCACCTTCATTTTCATTTTGTTCTGACTCATTGTCACTCTCACCCTCATTTTCACTTGTTTGTTTATTGCCACTTCCTTCTTCATCTGATGCATCAGGAGAAAATGAGGAAGGGTGGTTTCCTTGAGGAGGGGATATATGTGTAGAGGATGAGTTATGATTAGTAGGAGGTGATGGAGGAGTAGAGGGAGGAGGATGAGATGATGAGGGCAAGTTGGGCTAATGGTGGGGTTGTGGGCTTGTGAACACTTCATGAGCTATGAACACTTCCCAAGGTATGCCTCTTTGCTCGAACTGATGTAGAACAACCATCTTGATCAAGGAGTGATGGAACAAAATCTGCATTTATAGGGAATGATTCCTTCTCCGAACAACAGAAGAAATTTTGTCAATACTCCTATAGAGGTAATAGGGCAAATGGAGCATCTTGACCCTAGTGAAATGCATGAGCAATATAACATGTTAGGAGTAAATTCTAGAGTACCTTCCCTCACATGTTAAGTATTTCATGATGATCCTCATCAAGGGTGCATATCTGTCCAACAAGTGTGAGAAAGGAAAAATGGTTTTGCAGCCTTCTTTATACCTAGGTTTGATAAATGGCTCATAATAGCTCATGTCCATATTTGCTCTCTTGAACCAATTTTCACCAACATCAGGTATACCTGTAGCACTAGAGATGGAATCTGATGATAGTTCAAAATATACCCCTGCAAGGCTTGATTGCTTGTTATGTAGGTTAAGAATGGATAACCTTGTGAGCTCTGGGTGATTTTGCACTTGTTTGACTTTCTCACAAAACTGGAAACACCCCATATTTTTAAAGCATGTGAGAATCATGGTGGGGAAGTAATCTCCACTGTGTCTTGGGGTTCAAATATGTTAACCTTCCCACCCTTGTGCTTTTGCCTCATAGGCACTTGGCCTCCTTCACTGTTGACACTCCCTTCCTCTCTTGACATGGTGATTAGGGCTACTTTTGGACAAACTTAGGCCTGCTTGTGTAACTTAGGTAGGAGGAGTGAAATGAAATGATGGTGAGGGAAGCACTTGTAAATGAGTGAGATGGAGGTTTGGGTTTATGACTAACTCCCCTTAACTGATAATTTCTTTGTTTGGAGGTCAAAAAAGGTTGTTTGCCATGAGGACCTAGGGTTTTTAGTGACTAGGGTTTGATTAATTTTCTTTAACCACTAAATCACAAAAACCACTTGAGGGATAAAGAAAAAAAATATACCAACCTTTAACTTGTTTGCAGGTTCTTGAAAGCAGCCTGGACGGTTCCTTTTTGGCAATTTTTTTCAATTGAGAGGGTTTTAGGCCTAAGCGCAGCGCCTGCCTGCGTGCAAGCCTGTTGGTCTCCTGGGCGCAGCGCTGCACAATTCGTGCAGGCCTGTCGGTCTCCTGGGTGCAGTGCTTGGTAGAACTGGGCCTGTTGGGTCCTCTTTAAGCGCAGTGTTGAGCTTGCTCTGGGTGAGTCGGGTCCTCCTCAGCGCAGCGTTGCCTGCATGCAGGCCTGCCGGGCTCCTTGAGCATAGCACTGCACACTTCCTGTGCTTGTTGGGTTCCTCCTAGGCGAATGGGTAGGGCCCGCCTGAACACACAACGCGTTCAGTTGAAGTGCAACACAGTGTAAATTTACACTGCAGAAACTCTTCTATGCATGGCACCGGGTCCT
Organism: Pinus albicaulis; assembly: GCA_034641835.2. Lineage (NCBI taxonomy): Eukaryota > Viridiplantae > Streptophyta > Pinopsida > Pinales > Pinaceae > Pinus > Pinus albicaulis. The sequence continues at coordinate 1,173,021,417 of CM076577.1, forward strand.
ATAAGCGCAGCGCTTGCTCAAAAGCGTAGCGCCATGTAACCTTGCCCGATTTCCCCTAAAACTCAGAAAAATTCTCCCTTGAGTGTTTTTTGCTCTTTTCAAATGCAAAATGAGGTGGGAGGAGAGTGACATGGTCCTCTATACCCTTAGGAAGATAAATTAAAATAAAAAACCCTCTTTGCTAATGTTTTCAGTCTTTTGTCACTTTTCACTAATATCTCTTTGTCTTTTACTGCAGGTGACTTTAAAAACTCTTAAGTGGCTCTTTTTCCTTTGGTGGCAACTTGCTTATCACTGTCAAAACCTATTTTTCTTGCATTGTGAGGTTGAAATCATGTTATTACCTCCCTTTGACTTTTCTAAGTGTGGGTGACCTGAAAGATGGTTTTTCTCTTCTCACTAATTTTCTTGAGGCATAATAGGGCCTATCTTTTACAATGACCATAATCATGTATGCTATCTCCTTTTAGCCACTTCCGATTTGCAGGTGCCATGTCATACTGATTTTTCCCTCCTTTGATGTTTCTCGGTTTTTTGACATTTTCAGTCACATAATAGTAAACTCATGCTCATCTTGGTTTTCTATCTTGAAACTCAACCCTATATTTTTATACCTTTGACCATTTGAGGGTAAATGACTAAAACTGAAGGCTTGACCTTCCTTATACTAATATTCTTTCATGCTTTCCCTTTGAGGTAGTGAGATACTTTAACTTAGCAAACCATGGAGGTCACCTTCAACAGTCTCTTCAAACCTTCTGCCTACTGTCATCATGGAGGTTTATCTTCATAATTTCATCTCCCTTGCCTATCTTTCCAAAACCTTAGGTTTTTGGGCTGTTAGAGAAGAATCATTAGTGTTGTCTTTTAATTTCTCTATAGCCCTTTCAAGTTCATTCATTTCTATCCAATTCACCTCACCTTTTTCCCTTCTTCATTTATAGTTTCTAAAAATCTTCAATTCATGCTTGGTTGTGTTGGTGTGCCTCTATCCATGTGATTTTCTGCATTGGCTCCTTTGCTTGGCATACTCCTAGTCCAATTAGTCCTAGAAACCCTGATTTTCCTTGAACATAGGCTGCTTCCTCTTCCATTTTCTTGAGTATATCTTCTAATGAGGAGCAGGCCTCTTACCTTACCAATTTTCCTGTTGATAGCCACCTTGACACTCCTACAGAAATATCAAAGATGGACAATTTTTCTTTGCAGAATTTGTACTTAATTAAGGAGGTATTCCTTGGGGGCTTTTCTGATTTATCTTGGACAAACAGGTGTTGAATTTCTTTCACATCTGATTCAACTTCCTAGCACATGGAAAATAGTGATTTTAGAACACCAAAGACAACCCTACAACCTAAGAAACCTAGTGACCTAGCGGAAGGCTCTTTTGACATGTTTATTTGACTAAAAGCTTGACTTAGGGTCCTCAAGTATGCAAAACCAAGTTTTTGAAAAATTGATGTATTGAAGATCCAAAATCCAATGTACATGATTTATCTAAAGAGCCTATAGAGATAGTTTTGAGATCATTAATGCTTGGGGCATCTGGGAAACATAAGAAGGATTAAGTTGGTTGATGACCCTAGGTGGCAAGTGGAGGGGTGAGGTAAAGGAAAAACAGAGTGTTGTGGTCGTAGGTAGGAAAACATGATGAAGATGAGTGGCAAGAGCCCATTAGGGGTCTTCTGGGAGTGGTAGGATGACCATGAGATGATAGAATAGTGAAACAGTGAAAAATTTATCCTAAGGATAATGAAGGCAGTGAGATTTCTAAAACTTACAATATTCACGAATCTTGTTTTTAGAAATCTAGGAAAAGTATTTAGTCATCTACAAAAAGAAAAAATTATTGATGACTAACACACCAACCACGACTCATCCGTCTGACATTTCTAGTATACCTTGGGAATCAAACATACATCAATGCACCTGACAAAGGTGTCAAACTCTCCATTCAAAATTGAAGAGAGATCTCCTGGCTTTAACTCTCCCTGCTAAGAGTCGACAAAGCTTGGAAATAATTACTCACTCTTTGAGTGAACTAGTATATGCGTACTTAAATCTTGGGCCAACCACTGATACTTTTGTAGAAGTGATGAGAAAAATAAAGGAAACAATGATGGGTCCTAATACATGGGAGGTTGTTGAACAAAGAGTTACAACAGAAATGGCCAAGTTTATGTTTAATTTCAAAGAAGGGTTGAAAATAAAAATGTTAAAGGTGTAATATTTCAAGCACCCTCATACAGCTAGCTATTTGTATGATAGGCACCTTTCTACCTATGGAAGACTCCCATGGAACAATGAAGTTCCACTTTATTTTGCAAAATTATTTTATGCAGAATTATTTTTGGGAATGAAACCCAATTATAATGACATTCCCTCTGATTTTTTGGTCCTGGGAAAGGTTGATTGTGTGACCATAGGGGCGCTAGGCATGATTCTGAGTTGCCTCGCCCTGAGCCACCATTGGTTAGTCGACCTCTTCGTGTCAAAAAATTTCAGTCAAAGATGGATGCCACTTCTCAAATTAGTCGAAAAAAAAGGGATGCCATCACTGACAATATTCAGAGTGGATTGGGTGGATTTGATATTTTCCTGAATCGACAAAGAGCACGTGAGAATGCACGCGCTAATTTTGTATCTTATACAAATGAAGAGATAGACAACATGAGTGTTGAAGATCTCAGAACATATGCAAAGAATTGTCACAATGGTTGGCAGGACCTAAATATTCATGAGAAAAAAGGCATGGGAACAATATGTGTTAATTGTTAGGGTTGTTATTTTAACACATGTAAAATTTGTAATAAATACATATATATACATAAATTTATTTGTATACATTAATTTAACAAAAATGTATCATTATATGTTAACACCATTTGTAGTTGTCACGCTTGATGAACAAAGATGGTGTTAATATCACAGTCGAAGCCTCTGGTTCACACAATCAAGATGGGTCTCACCATCAACCACACAATCAAGATGGTTCTCACCATCAAGATATGTTGGAAAATGTTCACTAGTACAAAATGGCTAATTTGTTACTAAAAAAATGACTAAAATTTGCATATAAATGACTATTTTTCGGTCGGTGACCAATAGTAGCTAATTTACAGTATCTTATAACGCGACCAACTTTTGGTCGTTTTTAGCTTAGTCATTAATTGGTTATCTCAATTTTGTTATCTAGTTGTATATTTGGTCATTGATTTGGTCATTGATTTAGTCACTGATTTGATCACTAATCTAGTCATTCATTTTGTCACTGATTTAGTCATTCATTTAGTCATTCATTTGGTCACTGATTTAGTCATTATTTTAGTCATTGATTTGGTCTTTTATTTGGTCATTAAATGTCGCAATTAATGACTAAATATATTACTATATGATCACCCGAGAAAACCAATTAATGACCAAAGAACTATGACCAACATGTTGGTCGTGTTATAAGATACTGTAAATTAGCTACTAATAGTCATATATATGCAAATTTTAGTCATTTTTTGAAACCAATTAATGACCGAAGAAATGTGACTAAATTTTAATAGTGTTATAAGATACTGTAAATTAGCTACTAATAGTCGTATATATGCAAAATTTAGTCATCATTTGTAGTCACAAATTTATCATTTGCAGTAGCCATTTATTCATTATATAAACGACTAATTTAGTAGTTTATATTCATTTCATTAATAATCATTGTAAATGACTAATTTAGTCGCATATTCATTTTATTTGTGTTCATTATTAATCAACATAAATTAATTTGTATGATTTAAAAAATGTCATACAATGTGCATGTTCATCTAATATGAAAACACAAAGTCACATATTTTAATTACAAAACTAAACAACATCAAGTGCAACTATAAATAATTTCAACCACATAAATTATATTATATGAAATGTTAAAATATTACAATATGAGTTTCCAACTTTATATTAGTTGGACTACAATTTGCACATGAAATGATGTTTCATCACTTCAAAACATTATCGTTGTGTTGTCAAGGCATTACAGGTGAATTCACCAACTCTGAAGACTTGATCATCAGTCTTTATATGTGTGTCTTATGTGAGATATTGGTTCTAAGGGTATCACCAAACCAGTTCTCCTCTCTTTTTGCATTTGTCGCTCCAATGTTATTTCTCTTCTCTTTTTTCAATTCATGCTTCTTACCATCAATACTGATTTCATTTTCTGAAAACAAAAGAAAATACAATGCACCGTAAGAAATGAAAGACAATGAACACTAGAATATAACATAAATTAGACTATAAATATTTTATACAACATATACCTTAACATCAACAATGTCAAAGCAATTTTCTTTCAGCATCAATTTCTGCAAAATAAATGTCACGTTATTCTTTCCCATTTCTCAACATGCTACATACGATAAATTGAAAATCACATAAAACCAAGAGCAAACCCTTTTCTAACCAAAATAAACAAACAAACAATGCCTCTAATAAAACTTCATTATAATATTAGCAAATGAAAAGAGAGCTAGTGGACCATTTGTGTTGTTTGACTTTGCCTATTTTTTTTATAAAGTGCTCGAGCTTCAAGAACCAACAAATGTGAGCACAGCTAAAAACTAACCAACCATTCACTTGTCAACATGAGAGATCACAAATAAACTACAAAATTGATCAGGCATTAAAATTGTGAGCAGACTACCTTGAAATTTTCTTCTTGAGAAATACCTCAAAATCCCCTCGTTTCTAATAAGATTCCTAGCTATGTACCTCCATCCTTGATTTCCTTTGTTGTATCTTGAATAAAGAATATCCCTTCAACAACCAATTTTGCGAGAATCCTACCAAGTAACTCAAGAGCCTTGTGCGCATCAATAGTAGCATCCTCCAATGAAAATAGTACAATCTCCAACCTAGAAACATCAAAATTATATATAGTTATAATGTTGAAGAGTGTAACTAGGTAGGTCTTCCTTATAATGACTATGTAATTATGTACTTATGTAAAGATGAATTCAATAATAATAAAATGAATTTTTGGTTTACTTGCTTCATGGGTTTCATGAGCAAGATTCTTAGTATAGGTCTATAGACTTCTTCTTGATGTCTATTAGGTACATAAGTGTAATTAAGAGTCATGTAAAAGGCGTGAAGAATAACCTCAAAGACGTTGCATAAGAATGGCTTACAAACGTTGAAGATATGCCTATGAAGTTGGCCTACAAACAAATGTTAAAGTCAGCCTACTTAATGGCTATAAGGTCGGCTTAATTACTTGGCTAGAACTACTATATATACCCTACATATGCTACGGTTAAGAGAACATATCTGTGGATGATACTGAGGTTATACAACGTGCAAAAGAAGAAAATTTTGTGGATTCTACTCAGGCAATACAACATAAAGAAGGGAGCAAAGATTAAGTTAACGTCTGGGGTAGAACACATTAAAAGAAAGAACAGATTTGCAGATCTGTCTCTGAGGTACTGCAGATATTTAAGTAACAATTACAGTCATGTTTGAAGTTAACAAAAGGTGGAAGAAAGAACAGGAATTACATATTAGTTTGAAGGTATAACAAATCAGATCTAAGGACGAGATTGTCTACGTATAAGTCTGAAGGTGACAACGTTTGAAAGATAGCAAATACAAGAACAGTTTTGATTGCAGACTTATCTAAAGGAAGAACTGAATGATACACCTTTCAAGGTAACTGAAGGACGTATTCTACAGAAGCAGCTAAAGGTTAGTAATTGCTGAATTAACTGGAAGATTGAGATATTGACTGAAGGATATGATTAAGTTATCTCTGAGGAAAGAATTGTAAAAGTCAGAAACCTCAAGTAAGGAAGGTAAATCAGAGATTTACCTTCCTAACTTATTGCAAAATACTCAGTTACAAGAAAGATCAATTTTGTCTCTACATTTGTATAAGCACTTTGATAATTGACTTGATGAAAGATCAACTCAGCAAGCTCACAAGTAGTTATCAAGAAGAGAATTTGTATTAATCTATAGCCCTTAAATTCTTAACATGGTATCAGAGCTAGGTTATGATCAAAGGAAGTTTGAAAGGACTCTAAACATTCTAAAAGGACCTATGTCAAAAGGGCTCAAATCATAGTAAGACAGTCCAATAATTAAACTAAGTGCAAGTTCACAAGAAAGGTCAATCTCAATGACATCAGTGTTGAAATTACCTCTGCCTCAATTCAATACTACTCTTATAAGATTATTTCGATACCACAGCAGTGAGGAGAATGAGTTATAAAGGTGTATTTACAGTTAATGCTCGGTGTGACAAAAAGATATCAGTATAATCCGTATTACAGTGAAGATATTCAGTGTTATAATCACAGGTCAACTACAGTCTCGGTATAACCAATCACATGATGAGTATGACACTATAATTTGGAACTACCACAGTAAAAAATCTATCACTGTTTCATGCTACCACAGTGAGAAAGGTCTCACTGGTTCAGTGCCATCACAGCTTGATGAGAAGTATGCCATTTCAGTTTGATGGTATCATGACATAGGGTCTCACAGAAATGGTCAACAGAAGTTAGAGACATGTACAGTGAAGTATTTACAATCGAAGCACAAACTAAGGTCAAAACAGTAATATGTATACACAGTGAAATAGAACATTCGAGGATCTCGGAATAGCTGCTTACATTGAGTTTGAAAGAATCTGAATTCTTTCCTATGAAGTTGACAGTGCAAGAACCAACTAAAAGAAAGAACTAGTTTGAAGGTATAACAAATAATATCTAAGGACAAGATTGTGTACATATAAGTCTGAAGGTGACATCGTTTGAAAGATAGTAAATACAAGAACAGTTTTGATTGCAGACCTATCTAAAGGAAGAATTGAATGATACAACTTCCAAGGTAACTAAAGGACATATTCTACAGAAGCAGCTAAAGGTTAGTAATTGCTGAAGTAACTGAAAGATTGAGATATTGACTAAAGGATATGATTAAGTTATCTCTGAAGAAAGAATTGTAAAAGTCAGAAACCTCAAGTAAGGAAGGTAAATCAAAGATTTACCTTCCTAACTATATTGCAAAATACTCGTTTACAAGAAAGATCAATTTTGTCTCTACATTTGTATAAGCACTTTGATAATTGACTTGATGAAGGATTAACTCAGCAAGCTCACAAGTAGTTATCAAGAAGAGAATTTGTATTAATCTATAGCCCTTAAATTCTCAACATATAATTCATAATCGCACATGACCATAGACTGTAGCAGTTTTGAAATAAACTCGAACTTGAATAAGAACAAACACAAAATTTCAATTTTGTGGTTTATATGATAGCCATTTGATAATAGCTCACTCAGCATCCATGTTTCAGGCAGTATTTGGTGTCTTTTTATGTGGAAAATTTTCCAATGGGGCTAGATGTTTCGACCTTTTCTGTTTGGATCTAAGCTTAATATGAATATGTATTGGATTTTTGTTTTAAATGAAAACATAGGTTCTTTTTTCCTTTTCTGTTTTTCTCCCTTTACATAATACATATATATGTTGTGAATTTGCGTAATCTTAAACAAAATAAACAATCATGTTAATATGTTTTAACATATTGCAATTTTAAAATTTATAGCTAGAGTTTTGGAGGAAGCATGAGAACAATCTTATTCACATTGTTAGGATCCAGACAGAAATAAACAATATATAGTCAAATAGAGCTATCAAATACCCCTACTTAGACAGAGAGACCTAGAGGTAAGAAAAAGGTTGTGGGATAACATTTGACAATCCAAATCATTGCCTTTACATGGCACACGCCATGATAAGATTCTAACCCATAATAATCTTGAGAAGAGAGGCTTTCATGGGCTGAAGAGACGTTGTGAAGATGCTCAACCATCTGTTGATACAAGCAAGACTAATAGATACATGAGCTTATAGTTACATAAAGGAGAATATATGAATGGAGATTGCAGAACAATGTATCATAAATTTTGCAAAGGCATTGTTGCGTATTTGTTGAAAAAATCAGCTTTTTGGAAGTTTACTTTTATCATTGTTTGGACTTGTGAGGATATAGTCAGTAGAGAAGGAACCATATGGAGGTGTCACCATTTCAGTCAGGGAAACCCTGCAAACCAAGATGGGGCTACCTACTTGAGGGGAAAATAATATAATCAATGTTGGAACTTGAAGGAGGTAATGGACAGAGTCTACACAAAAGGGACGCAGAAATGTTATAATATGGAATAAATGACTGGTAAACCAGAGTCTTCACTTTTAAGTTTGTACACAATCCTTGAAGTGTGGATATGTCTAAAATTTGACAGAGCAGCCAATAATAAGCTACCTAGGTAAGGATAGAGGAGTTCTTGAGGATGAGAGGGGAAGTTAGACTCACCTATGCTTTAGGAATAGGTCAAGCTACTACATAATATCTCACAAAATTGTACAGTGGATAAGGTTTAGCCAGGTGATTTAAATTATAGCAAATATTTTTTGGGTCATGGCAGTTTCATATTTTAGGTATGGACCAGTTTTGGGATGGCAGTTTCTGAAGTATAGTTTACATATATTCCTGAAATTGCAGGTTTGTAGACCCACTAATATAATAACCAGTTTTATATAAAAATAAAACTTCTTTCTATTTTTTCCTTTAAAGAACAACATAGGATTTCCGATTTCTAGAGTTTGGATATGTTTGGGATTGTGGCTAGCTAGGAATCAAATGATTTTAGAGGATACAGAAATTTTATACTTTCAGGTGGTCCATCAAATAAGAGCTTTATCCTTGGAATACAATAGGCCAATTGGGGATGGACTGATGGATGAAGGGGGCGAAATGATGGACAAAGAATTTTTGGGATTTTCAGATGAATCATCTGAGGGTCTTCCAATCTGGTCCTGCCCTAGTGTGCTAGGTCTACCTAAACAGCTCACCAGTATTCAAGACAGTTTTGTACCCTGGGGCAGTGGGTTTGCAGCAGGTGATGTCAGAAGAGGATACCTTTTCATCCATACAATGCTTGGGTGGTTGTATCTAAGGCAGATCTCAATCTGGTGCCTTTACTCATGCGTGTGTGGAGCTTAGAGACACAACTATCCAGAAGTCCAAGTGTATTGAAGGCTCGTGTTCACAGGTTACTCATCCCTTAGGTTTTAGAAAGGTATCCAGCAATCTCTCTTTGGATTGTGGTAGGGTTTCGGAATTCTACAAGTGGATTCATGTCTGGATTTCATGATAAGTAGTAATTACCATGGGTTTACCAGTGATCAACCGATGGCGGCAAATTTGGATCCTAGTCTCCACTTGGAGAGGGGTAGTTAAGTTATGAATCCTGTATCAGATGGTCAGGTGAATGGGTTTTGGCAGAGCCGAAAGTGTGTCGAGAGGAGAAAGGATCCAGTAAACTTGGGTGTTGGAAAAAGTTGTAAAGATGGATGGAATTTTAGATATGGTGGGATCAGCAATCATTGGGAAGTTTCAGGGAAGGAGAAAGGAGGAGAAGATTCTAAAGTAGTGGTTGGTGGGAAAATTGGTGCCGTTCTTGGACTATCTACCAAATTGTTTTGCGCTAACTCAAGAATGATTGGCTTTTGTACTTTGATCTCACCAAGTTGCAAAGAAGGTTCTAAATAGTCAGTCGAAATGGGGCTTCCAACCATTACTCTTAAAACATTAGTCACCTGTGTTTGATGCAAAGATGAAAAGAATGGAATGTGTTCCAATCTGGGTAAATTAACCAAGTATTCCTGTAACCTTTTGGCCCAATGATGTCTTCAGGGAAATCAGAAACTCCCTTGGCATTTTTATAAGCAGATCTATCCTTCAGGAGTACAGTAGTTATGAATATGGCTTACATATTAGTGGGTGTGGATTTAAGGGAGGGCTTGGCATAGGCAATTGCTCTAAAAAAGGTTACCTATAGTTTGAATAAATTATGGAATATGAAGGCATTCATTTTCAGCGCATGAGATGCCATTCCTATTGCCAACTTGCAGTGGAATGAAGCATGCCTAACTAGAAACAGAATTGGCCCTGAAAAGAGTCTCAAGCTGAGGATTCTAGAGAAAAGTTGGAAAATGTAGACACCAAGTAAAAAGGGGTAGACTCAGACTTCTTTAATGGACACAGGCTCTGATGGTGTTGTGGAGGGTGTATAGGAAAAACTTCAGTTGCCATTGACTCCCTTGGAGTGTCCACAAAAAGTAGTCAAGTTGGAGACTAAGCATACTCCACAGAAATATCCACAGTTTAAGCTCATAGAAGCAGGATATCCGATTAAAGAACTTACTAATTTAGTATGTCCCCAACCCAAAGGCCTCCTTGAATTTAATTTTTGATGAATCTTCTTTTCAGTTTTTAATATCAAAATTATTTGATTGGCCTGATAAGGAACCCACTTCTTCCATTAATACTGTGAACTTGAGTGATGATAAGGAGTTCATGTCCATATATGAGGATAAAATGTTGATGCCTGAAAATATAATCTCCATCCTATAAATAAGGAGGGTTTTATTTTCGTTAATGATGTTGAAGGTGGCTTAGCATTTGTGGATGAAAAAAGCTCACTAAATTAGTATTAAGGGAAAAAAATCCTGTATGTCATTAGCACAAAAACACACTTGTAATGATATATTGTTTGGTAGTAAATAACTGTTGCTGGAAGGAGTTCCAAGAGGAACAAATGCCCTGTTAGTCAGTTTTAAATTATTGCCCTAACCCTAAACAAGGATTTATTCAATCCCTCAAAAAAATTGTTCTTAAGGGGCTAGTTAATATGCACACACCAGATGTTATGCGCTACATTGAACTATTAATGTATGGGGTAGAATCGTAAGTGACTTGGAATGGCTTTTTATGGGATGGCAATTTACGTTTATTGATGCTAGGGAGGTGGGAGGACTAATCTTTGGGTGGAGAAAACAGTCCTTCACCTACTCTAATTGTTGGTCATTCTCTTCAGATTTGGGTGCTAACTATACTGCCAAGACCTGCCAAGAGAACTTTCTCTCCTGAACATATATGGCCCATATACTGACAAAGTTGAGTGTTGGGACAGAGTCTTCCACCGGGGATGGCTCAACCAAGGTTTGACAATTTTGGGTGGGAATCTCAATTTCTCCTTGGGTGCTTCAGATATATAGGGACCTGCTCATGTGGATTATCTATCAAAGTATAGTTTTGAAAAACAGATGAAGTAGAGCTGATAGATATTGAGGTAATAAAGTTCTCCCCTACATAGAGAAATAAGAGGGCTGGAGTAGATAGAATTGTGAAAAGGTTGGACCATTTTCTTATATCAGACCTCTTTTTAGATGAAGCTATCAGATCAAATAGTCAGTCTTGTGTGTAGGGGACTCTGGCCACTCCCCTGTAATACTAGAATTGGCTCCTACTAAGAAAAAATCCCTCGTCCCTTCAACCTAGATCCTGAATGGTTGAGGAGAAATATGTCAAGAAACTAAAGGATGTCTGGATTTCATTTGATGGTTCTTCTAAGGGATCAGCTGCTCTACAATTTGAGTAGAACCTCAAAAGGGCTAAACAGGTCCATTGAGTTGGCAACTTAAAAAATACACAAGGAGAGGTTGCTCTAGGAAGTGGAGGCAAAACTAGATTCCCTGTACACAAGTGATGGTTTTGGTTTCTTAATTGAGTCACAAAATTAGAGGTGAATAAGCTGGAAACAAAGAAGCAATGTTGCGAACTTCAACATCAGGAGACAATCGGCAAGGGTCTAGAAAACCAAAAAATCGTAAAAATCAGGAAAATATCAGTAAAAATAGGCAAAAATTGGCCACGCCAAAAAATCGTGATTTTGAGATAAAATCGGGATGTTATCGAGATGTTTGCAACACTGCAAAGAAGAGGGCACTGCTTTTGGATAAAGAAAATTCCTGGAGTCTAAAAAGTAGGGCATCGTGGCTACAAGCTTGGGTTGAAAAGTCGTCAGTTTTTTCATCATTTGCAACGTAAAGGAAAAAAATACACTGTGGAGGGTAGAAAAATCAGACGGATTACTGGCAACTAGCTTCAAAGATATAGTGCAAGAGGGTGTGAGTTATTTAGGATCTATTTATAAGGGTGAGCGAAGAGCAACAATAGCTTAGGTTTTAAGAATGTCTACATTCTTCCCTAGTTTTGCAAATCCTGAAGACAACCAAAATGTAATGGATTCTTCAAAGTTTTCAAAATATAAGAGCCACAGACCTCATGGGCTGCCTGTGGAATTCTTATGAGGATGTTTTCATTTCATAGAAGAAGACTGGTGGAAAGTTAATGAGAAGTCCAGATTCTCTGGAAAAATCCTGGCATCCTATAATGCTACCTTTACTGCACAGTGCACTGACTCCAAAGACTGATAACCCCAGTTCATTTCTAAAATTTAGGCCGACTTCATTCTGTAATTTCATTTATAAAATCATCTCCAAGATAACTTCCTGCAGGTAAAAGGAGATTTTGCCAAATCAGATTTCTGGTGAGCAATTTAGTTTCCTGGAAGTGAGGTCGATCCATGAGAATGTGGGGGTGGCACAAGAAGAATTGCATTCTATTAAAGTGGAGAAGCTCAAGGCTATGGTGGTGAAGATGGAAATTTCAAAGGCATATGACAGTCAGCTGGCTCTACCTGTGATTAATGATAATACATTTGGAATGCTCTGCACAGATTGTTACATTTGTGATGAATTGTGTCACTTGTGTATCTTTCTCCACTTATTATAAAAGGAGCTGCAGCTCAGTTTTTTAGACCTGAAAGTGAGACAGGGATGCCCCCTTTCTCCATTATTGTTTCTTATTGTAGCAGAATGCCTTACTGGTGCTTTGAAGGAAACTCTTAGGGTTCAAAATTCTTAGGGAATCAAAGTTATAAATACTTGTACTTTGTCAAATCTTTTTGTTGGTGACATACTTGTCACTAATTTTCTGCGATGACTCTAGGAGGGATGCAGCTAGACTCAAACATATTATAGATCTTTTATGCTTGGCAATAGGTATGCAGATCGATTTGGACCAACACCATTTCCTTTTGTGGTATCACTGACGAGGATTAAGTCTTTCTGTCTCCTCTGTTTCCTCATTTCTCCACTATTGTTTCCTATTGTAGCAGATGGCCTTAGTGGGGCTTGAAGGAAGCTCTTAGGGCTGGATATTTTAAAGAAATCAAAGTTGCAAATACTTGTACTTTGCCATATCTTCTTTTTGTTACTAAATTTCTGTGATAGCTCTAAGAGAAGTGCAGATAGACTGAAAGATATTATAGATCTTTTCTGCTTGGCAACAGGGATGTGGAACAATGACAATAAGTACTCATTCCTTGTGGCATCACTGATAAGGAGCAAGTCTTTATGTCTGCTCTGCTTCCTTATCAACTGTTTGATATGGAGAGTGATATGGAGTACCTGGACTTTATACTTTACCCAAATAAATATCAGGAAACATGTCAGCAATGTCTTATCACAAAAGTGGAGAAAAAATTAAACTTATGGTGCAATCATTGGTTGTCTAGAGGGGGTCATTTGGTCCTGGTCAAAGCAGTGTTAGAGAGCTGGATGTCTTTATCCTGGATAAAAAAGGGAATTTCGGAGGTAATTAGAAGGTTATACTACAGATTTATTCGGTCTAAGTGCAAAGATAGAGAGTGTATACCACTAGTTAATTGGAAGAGGATATCAGTTCCAGAAGCCCAGGGTAGATAGGGACTTTAGAACATTTTCTTATTTTCCAAAGCTTTATAAGCAAAAAGTGCATGGAGACTTGGAGTGATGGCTCACATGCCCAAGTGATAAAAGAAAAGTATATTTCCTATGAAGCAATGGATGGCTAATAAGAAATCCTGTAAAGAGCCTAACTAATGGATGGTTGTCTTCACTTTTCGATTAGTAGGTAACAGACTTGTTTGGAGTGATGAGGCGAACAAGGGTAAAATTTGGGGTGGATTCCTGGGTAGGTTGTGGTAATGATTATAGGATTCCAGACCATATCACTATGTATTTGCTATCCAGGGGCTTCTTTGATCTATCACAAATTGCCAATGTGAACAGAACCACTATTTGGCATCAAGTACTGGGAGGGATCTGGATCTTGGGGAAGAAGATGCAGATATATATTATATGGGATTTGTATATTGACAAACTTAGATCCAATTTTGTGAGGTTAAAGAATGAGGAAGATCAATTGGCATGGTCAATAAATCTTGTTGCACTCAAATTGTCAAAGTTCCAAGGAAGCGGAAGTACCAATTTTTTCAGCTAGATTGGATCACTTATCAGCAATCATTCTATCTCTTTATCCCACATCTACACAAAAAGGAATCATATGGCTGATGGATTGTCAAAGGAGCATCTCAGTCTAGCTAGAAGTGGCTGGGTCATCATGGAAGATCAGGCTGAACTGTGCTCACAATTTACTCATGCTTCTTTCTACTACGGTTTTCATTTTCTGTTGACAAGGCAATAAATAGCATGTTTTTAATGACTGAATTTGTATAAGAGAACTGTGCAGAAATATTTTTTGATGGACAAATGGCAACAGTTATATTCTGTATTATTTTGATTACCATTGATCTCCATTTTTGTAGAAATATGTAGGATGATATAAAGTGTTTACTATAAGGACAGTATATGATGGACATATCTATATCTTACTGTTGACCCGTGTTAAGGTTATTATGAATGCTTTTATCATCTGCTGTATGTAATTTCACTCTATATGAAATAAAATTACATTTTTTTTGTTCGAGAAGAAAGGATTTCTAGAGATAACATATTTCTAAAAAGATTTTTAAGATGCAGGAATATCAAGCACACTACACAACCAGCATCAGAAATTATTGCAATAGGAACAAACCTTGTTGCCTGAGTGCCAGCTTCCAGGGACCAACCGTTGTTTTTGCTGTTGTTTCAGCTGTTGCACTTGTGTCTATTGGGATATCACTGGTTTTGTGCTACCTTCTTTACTGAATGTGGTGAAGTTCGGAGCAGATGCTGTAGACAAGGTCTGTTTTAACTCTTGGATCTCTTGCCTTTGAGAACGGCAGATAGCTGTCAATTTTTCATACTTTGATGTGATTTCTGCCTTTTCTAAGCGCACATGCTCCAGCTCTTCTTTCAATCTATCCACTTCTACTTGTAAGCTTTCTTTGCCAAACACACTAGTTCCAGTGGTGGGCTTATGGTTATCGAAATCTGCAACAAATGCATTAAATGAATCGTCATGAAATGGCCCACCAAATTCTGAAGCTGAATCCTTCACTGGAGATACACCAGAGTCGATTGTGTTTTCATCCCCTTGGTCAGTATCTTCAGAGCTAAGCCTTATCTGGCTTATATCTGAATTCATTTCATCATATCCCTGCCGAGTTGTAGGTTGTGATGAGGCATGCACCTTCTTCTTAAAGTTTGACATACCACTTTTCAAAATGTGTCCAGCTCTGGGCTGGTTTTCCTTTGGTGAACTTAAAATGCCTTGTTTTGGATGAGTTTCAGGGCTTTGTGACCTCTGCTTGAATACACTTTCACTCCCAGGATCCTTATCAAACACAGGGCCTTTGTCATCCACAGGCACAGATTCCTGTGCATACTGACTTGACCAAAATGCTCCTAAAGAGGTCCCACTACCAACACCACCTTGCATTGCCTTTGAATCTGGTTGTACCATAGGCGGTGACTGACGATCTTGGTCTTTCAATGTAGGTGGAGGTGGTGGTGTTCTGGATGGGAGTGGAGAAGTTCACCTTGTTGCCACAGGATTACCTACAAAGTGATGTTCCAATTTGTCTGCATCAGGATAAAATACATAGCTACATGCCCACTCATACTTCTTCATTTGTCAACAATGAGTATAGACTCTACAGAAATGCAAAACTATTCCACAGTCATCTTACCATGATCTTGGGCATCCATAGAGGACAGTCTTATTTACTTCTGTCTGGATCCTAACAATGTGAATAAGACTGCCCTCTATATCTAGACTTCATCCTCTGTTGCCGTCTTGACTTTCTCTACAAACCATGGTTGCAACCATGTATTTGCAGTGGTGCCCAGGGATGAGTACTCCGCTTCCTTCTGCTGTAAATTTTCCTTTTCCTCCCGCGTGATCTAACATCTTGCTCGGGGTTTTCATCATTGTTTGCCCTAGATGATTGAAGAGGTCGAATGGGGCGGACAACACTGTTTTTCTGAAATCATTGTCCCCCTCACGAGCTGTTAGTCCTTCGCCACTTAGGTTAGGTTGCAACCATGTATTTGCAGAGGTGCCGAGGGATGAGTACTCTGCTTCCTTTTGCTGTAAATTTTCCTTTTCCTCCGGCGTGATCTAACATCTTGCTCGGGTTTTTCATCACTGTTTTCCCTAGATGATTGAAGAGGTCGAATGCCCTAGATGATTGAAGAGGTCGAATGGGGCGCACAACTCTGTTTTTCTGAAATGATATTCACTATGGCGCCCTTTTTATTTTCATATAGTTACACAGTTGATAGGATATTCATTATGGCGCCATAATTACACATTTGAATATTTATTATTATTTAAAAATATTTTAAATTAATGTTACACATAGGATATTCATTATGGCGCCATAGTTACACATTTGAATATTTATTATTATTTAAAAATATTTTAAATTAATAACATTAATTAATAAGAAAAATAGAATCTTATATATATTTGAACGTTAATTTTATTTTTAGTGAATTACCAAATTAAATATTTATGATTTTTTACATATATTTTATTTTAAATTAATAATACTTAATTGGAAAATAGAATTTTTTATAGATTAAATTGAAAATAGAATTCTATATAGATTAAATTGAAAATACTTAATTGGAAAATATAATTTTATATTGATTGGAAGGTTACTATTTTTAGATAGTTAGGAAATTGAATATTTATAATTATTTTCATATATTTTAAATTAATAATACTCAATAGTAAAATATAATTTTATATAGATATGTTTACAGTATTATATAGATTTGTTTTGGAAATTTAAAAAAAAAAATGAGAAGTGAAGTGGACAAATTATTTACTTGATGGGTAGTAACCACTAATAAAACTATACATTTATAGTTGTACTTTTACACAAGTGTTAAGGACCACATAAATAATTATGGAAGTAATCCTAGTTAAGTATTCATATCCATTTTTTATGCAAAGATTTACTCAAAGTATACTGGAAATTAAACTATGGTAAATATGTTATTAACTAGAGTATAAGCTATCTTCAAAGATTTTATTTTTAAATAATTTTTTTACAAATCTTAAGAATAAAAGATCAGTGAAAATATATTTTGAAATCATGAATGAATATTGCAACCATATCCACGAATTATATATATATAGAGAGAGAGAGATAATATTAATAATAAAAAGTTTCTTATAGTTAAAATATGTGGGTTTGTGAACATGACTAAGTGAACATGGCTTATGAAAATGACTAGGACTTAGGGTTGGTCCATGCTCCTTTCCTCAGTCCGCCTCCGTGATAGGTCCTGTGGGTGTGATACGACTAGTTGGGGTCAGGGCTCACCGCTCGACCCTTCCTCCCAACGCGCCCATACATGTCGTTCAAATATAAGTGGCAGACATTATGGTTGAGAACCACCTATAGGTGAGATGGTAAGGCTTTGGAGTTTGTTATGGCAGGTCAGGTTTGATTCCTGCCAAGGCCTTTCAAACTTTAACAATTTTTTAGCCAATGTGGAAGAGCCACGTGGTGGCCTCTAGTTGGGCCACGTGGAAGCTTTCCATTGGGCCACCAAAATACACTGCAACCAATAAAATTCGACCAAATCACACTTCAATATCAAAATTGCAATATTTCATTTCTAGAGTGACACAATTAACAATTACTAACATAAATGACTAATTCATACACTTGTTGTACTTATTATTTGGTCATATATTTTAGTCCTAGATTAAATTAGTCATTTTAGTTAGTCGTTTTTAGTTTGGTCACTTATTATCTAGTCATATATTTTAGTCCTCGACTAAATTAGTCATTTTAGTTAGTCGCTTTTAGTTTGGTCACTTATTATATAGTCATATATTTTATCCCTAAACTAAATTAGTCGTTTAAGTTAGTCATTTTTAGTTCTGTCACTTAAAATTTCTCAAATTTAGTAGTAATTCACTTGAAATAATTGTGGTGACTAACTTTTTTAGTCACCTAGTCACTAATTTCATCATTTTCTGCTAGTGTGTTGACAACTACCTTGGAAGCATCACCAATATTTGCAACATTATTCTTCACAGAAACATTGGAAAAACTTTTATTCTCCTTTTCTAAAACTACTACCCAAAATGCTGAAACTTTTGGTGCCTCTAAGTTGGTTCTTGTGTCAGAGAAACCTCCAGAAAGTGCACTAGCTGGAAAAAATGTCCAAAAACGTTATTACAAGAAAAACATGGCCAATAACCTACAAAATACGTACAATCAAATGAGACGAATGATAAATGAAAACTAAAAAATATGCAACCAATACCATCTACTAATGATTAATCATAAGAAACTGAAAAATTTGTATTCACACAAATGACAGCTCTAATAATTTGAACATTCAAGAGGATGACTAGGGTTTAAAAAATAGTGCTTGAGGTACTTTGTGTTTAAATGTACATACTTAATTCTGTTTTAACTCAAAAAAATTAAAAGAAACTCATTGTATTTCATTTCTAGAATTTCTGGGCAGAAATAAAGGGATTTGTTGTACTTTTTCTAAGTTCATAAATACTTAGAAATTTACTTCTTTTAGCAGAAAAATCAGATCAGTGATTTGAATACAAATTTGGGTTTAGTGTAGAATTTTTTATATACCAATAAATTTTCAGATTTTTATGTACCCGAGTTTTGGAAATATTGTTATTTTTCTATTATCCCTATTTGGGGATATTACATGCTACAATTGGTAAAAGCAAACTCTAGCTATTTGGAATGCTAAATATGAACAATAGTTTTAAATTTGGGACAAGGATGAGTCTGGTATATGCAAATTAGAAGCATGCATGTTCCCTCACTTTCTCTCTCTGCATCGTTGCCACTTTCCTTCCACGAAAAATTAGTGTCCAACCATCACTTTGCTCTCTCTTTGTTGCACATAGGAAACTAGGAAGATGGATCTGTTCGAGCATATCATTACATGGTATAAATCAGTCTTATTGATATGCCATCAGTGACATAGAGCTAATTGAGCAATAGATAAAAACTATAATTGCTTTCTTTGCAAGGAAAGTGTTCTCCACCAAACCTAGTCTCTCCCTCGGCATCTTAAACTTTGCATTTGCTAGGGGCTTTGTAAAAATATTTGCAACTTGTGAATCAAAAGGAATGTACTCATGCCCAGGACAATAGTGTTGAGGAGGAGGGTACTTCCAAAGGGCAGCCACTTTCATCTAGAGAAATTCTGGGCAGAATTGAAGGCTAGAAGAATGGACTGTGTGATTCCCTAACCAGGCCTAGATTGTAGCAATGAAGGAGACCTCAAAACAGTGAACTTAAGGTATGTATTTCAGTGCATTCTTGTAGATGTTGGATCCTAACTTGTGGATCAGTTTTAAATTGTGATAGGGCAGCATGTGGAAGTCAACGAGGAGGGGACAAATCTCATGGTTATATGCCCTAAACCAGTGATAGTTGCCACAGTGATTGGGTAGCAAACTTGGAGCAAGAGTTTGTCAAGTATTGGGTCAAAGTGATGACTATTGTGTGGATCAGTTTGACAGGCAGCTTGAGGAGGCCTTATGAGTTGTTTGGAGGACAAATTTGGAAAAGGAATGTCAAAGTGATTTTCATTGCTACAGTACCGAAATGAAGGAGATGGTGATATCTTGCCCAAATCATATTATGATCTTCTAATCTTGGGCCTATCCATAAACTCAAACATGAGATCCACATCAGTTACCAAACCAAGATAATGTTCCAGGAGCTACAACAGTCCCCAAATTGTAAACATCATTATAGAGGGTCAAGGAAGCGCATCCTTACCTAAAAGGAGGCTAACCATATTAGATGGTTTGTAGGATATCTAACTTACAATCAAGGAGAGTACAAAAGTGTTCAACTAGATGATGACTTTCATGTCCCTGCAACAACACTTTGTAAATATCCCAAGTATTAACCGAACTTCGTAGTGCCAAAATTCCTTCTATGTCAGTTGGAGGAACCAACCCTATTACTTAAGCATCAATGCTAGCAAACTTCTCTTTCATCCAACAATATCTACTTAAAGTAGAGATGATGTTGGCAATCAACCTTTTGATGCAATAACTCAAATTGCATAAGCATTTTTGAGGCATGTTGCTCAGATGAGTAGTTATAACTTATAAAGAGTCTAGACATGCATTTTGGTGCATTTTCATGTGTTATTTTGAAATAAACTTACAGTCATAATTAAAGCTCTCCCACCTTCTTATTAGACAGTTTTAGATATTTCTAAAGCATATCAGGACAAGAATTTCTTGTTATATTTGAGAGTAACTATTGGTGTTTAGTCAACACATGACACAGAGGTAGTTGGACATGATCAAGATAACGATGTTGCAGTGCTATGGATGAATTCGCCAAAAGATAAATTGATACCCATGGCAGTTGAAATTTCTGCAAATCTTTTTGTAGGACAAAAAGTGTATGCAATTGAGAATCCATTTGGTTTGGATCACACCTTGATGACTGCTATCATTAGTGGGCTTTCCAGGTAGATAATTTCAGCTGCAACTAGCCATCCAATACACAATGTGATCCAGACAGATGGTAAAGGACCATTGGAGGTCCTCTTCTTGATAGTTCAGGAAATTTGATTGGCATAAACACTTATATGTACTCTCCATCAGGAGCATTACCTGGTGTGGGCTTTTGAATTCCAGTAGATCTATAAGTGTCATTTTTTATCAGTTAGTAAATTTTCGGAAAATTACTTGATCCATTTTGGGCACTAAATTTTCACTGGATGAGTCCATTGAGCAACTGAGTGTCACTAGAGTTTTGGTGCTTGATGGTCCTGTAGATGGACTAGTTGGAAAATCTGGACTGAAAACAAAAAAATGAGATTCTTATCTTTGGCCTGTCTTGGGGACATCATTACAGCTGTAAATAGGAAGAAAGTGTTAGTTCCAATCTTTGCAGCCTGTCACCAGCGATCAAATTGGACTCTTACTATGTCTAGTTTTCACAGATGTTTTTCACATAAGCTTCAGTGCAAATCATGTCCTAAACTTGTTCATCAGAAGCATCTCGGAAAGAGCTTTCCAATGGAATATTGCACTCCCAAAACCGGCTTCTGGATCAAAAGATATGACCAAATGAATGATTGACTCTTGGTTATGCCTGATGCATGTGTTGTTAGAAATCTCGAGAGGTGGGTGAATCGGTATTTCTTTTCAATTGTTATTTTTACCAGTTAGATCACTTATATTTAGAAAACAAAATGAACAGTAAGAATAAATGCTTTTATTAATTTATTCTTTACAATAAATCAAGTACAATATATGTAGGGCTCCAACCCTAGATGAAGACACCAACCTTCAATCTCCCAAGCTCCAACCTATATTTGCCAAGCACCGACTTGGACTTCCAAGGCTTCAACCTTGTCAATTCTGAGGCACCAACCTCAAGGGCTCCAACCCTATATCTGGTATAGGCTCCAACTTGGTCTCTTGAGGACTCCTATGCTCTAGGGCTCCAACCCTATCTTCCAAGGCACCAACCTTGTCAATTCTGAGACACCAACCTCAAGGGCTCCAACCCCATCTACCAAGGCACCAACCTTGTCCCTATGAGGCTCCAACCTCCTACTTCATTCTGTCAAGATATATTTGGTTATACTTACGACTCCCAATGTCTTCTTCAACAAGCCCTTTCAATATTCACTTAGTCTTCATTGTAGTCTCCACATTACGTCATCAATGACAACCTTATTCTTCACATGAAGGTGTCTCCACAACTCTTCATGGTACCCAAAAAATCTTTCCAAGGTCACTCCATGAGGGCTTCAAGTCTCCAAGATTGTCACCAAGACCAGCTTCTACACTACTTCAACAAGAAGTCTACAAGGGTCTGTCCAAAAACTGCTGCAAGTATTGTGTTCTTCAAGTATTCCCTGCTATTATAATGTTGCTCCAGGACAACAATGCTCCAAAGATGCTCATTCAAACAAGATCTTTTATGTTGTATTTTCAATTCTTAATATCTGTTCTAATGATAAAACTGATGCATTTGTTCTTCCTTCAATTCTGAGAACTGAATGTGTTCTTCCCTTGATGATGTGATTACAATGTTCTTGATTATGTGGTTGTGCTTTGGTACCACTTTTACTTCTTGAAATGTTGTAGGTCACATTATCTAACAGTGATGATGATGTCCTTATTAATTGCTTCTTAAATGACATGAAAAGAATATCTTCAATACTCCTCCTACTTCACTGCTTTAGATAATGAAACTGTTGTAGCCAATAAGTTAACAATTGAGACAAGATAACTCACAAATTTGGCATAGTCCAAGACTGCAATCCAAAATAATCTGCAATCCGAGACATCCCTCTGTAATGCTAGCTTCTACAGGAGGCAAGTTCAAGCTCTCCACACAGAAGCTGCCATAGGTAACTGAACCAATAGCACCGAGCTGCCCTGAAGTCTGAGTTAAGGAGAAACCTATCCACAGGACTGAGCTAATCCGAGCCTAAACTAGGCTGCAATACAAGTCTAAGGTTTGGTTTAATATAATCACAGGTCTGTGGCTTTATTTCACTGATCTGAGGTATAAATGCTAACTAATCC
Source organism: Pinus albicaulis (assembly GCA_034641835.2). Classification (NCBI taxonomy): domain Eukaryota; kingdom Viridiplantae; phylum Streptophyta; class Pinopsida; order Pinales; family Pinaceae; genus Pinus; species Pinus albicaulis. The sequence continues at coordinate 1,173,044,161 of CM076577.1, forward strand.
GAGCCTCTACAAGCCTTGGATCATTGGTCTAAAGTTCTTCAATGGGACTACAAGCTACAGAACTGAGTTGTAGTTCCAAGCCACCAATGCTAGAGCCTAGCCTCCATGGGACTGCAATCTGTAACAAAGATTAGAGTTCTATCCTCCAGCAAATGAGCACAATCCAATGCTACAAACACAGGTGTACACTTCAGGTTTCAAGATGATTCTCCTAGTTCGAGCTGTCCAATAGCCTGAGGTAACCCAATCACAAATATTTAGCCCAAAACTTGATGCCAAAGTCCTTGTCAGCCTCCTTCTTAATTTTGTGCTCAATTTCTAAATTTTTGACCGAATTCATGGTTGAAATGAGGGGCTGGACTTCATATTTATATAAGACTTCAACCTTTAATAAAGGGACACGTCTCTTGGAGGGAGGCCGACATGGACAGGTAGGCTTAGGTCGGCTAGCCTTTAAAAATATTATATTCAAACTTGAAAATCAATTTTCTCTCAGACTAGAAGGAGTTAGAGGGCAAGTGATAGCTCCTTAGAAAGGGAAAATTGCCCTCTTCAAGCCTATGGCAGTCCCAACCTTAAGTAAGGTCATTTTACCATCAAGAAACTTAAATTTGTGAGGCTGTAATTCTAATTTTATTCATGGCAGCTCTTAAAATTTTATGTCTAGGGCTCCTTCTTCATATGCTTAGGGTTCCATACACTTAAGTTTTCATTCATGTATATTAAGGGCATCATTAGTATTATCAATGTGTTAGGGCTAAGGCATCTTCTAGAGTATTATGGGCATTTAGATCATGCAAGAATATTTTCCATCCTGGTCACTGTCATCATCAATGACAACCTAGATTAACATATGTCCTTATAATTTTACATTGTGAAAACTTCTCACCTTTTTCATGGTTTATAGCTGCAAATCCAGTGGGCTATGGTCGAGGTGACTACTTCCTTGTTGGCAAAGACTTTCTAGAGTATATTGAATGCCAAGAGAGTGGGTATTGACAATTTGACACTGCCCTTCTCTCTTCCCAGGAGCTTATGATATTGGGCTATATAGTCACAAAGATGCTTCTTGATGTCACTTTGAAAATATTGCTCATGATTTATTATTTAAAGGTGTTCCTTATTGCAATTGTTATAACCATAACAATAATAATATGGTCTTTTGCATCAAAACATGCTCAACATTCAGTTGTTGTTGTTTCCAATAATTTTTGTGGTGAATGGCTCACATATGCCAAAGCAAGCACAAGATAAGTTCTTGAGGGAAACAATGCATCTGCAACCCATTTAGCTAATCTAATGGTGTCATCTATACTAAAGGGAAGCTTGCCTTCATATTCGGCATAAGAAGAGCAGGTAAAGCCTGCACTTTCCTAGTATACTCAAATAATCCATACACAACACAAGTTTTCTTCATGGGAAAAAATGGATTACTCATCTCTTACTATTCAAATTTTATTGAGACATTCATCCTGTTTGCAAATACAACCAATAATTCAAAGAGAAATGTATTAGCTGAAAGGAGTCAAGGATATCTATGGTATCATCAGTCAACTACTTTTAGCACAGGACAACCATTTGAAGAGGCGATTCCAACGAGTGCATATGCTTTCTGGGAAACAAAATGGTTTCAAGATGCACTATACAGTGAGCATGGACTCACTACTTGGGGCTTGACATTTGGTCAGTCTAAAGAACTCTTATTCCTGTCATTGTCTTCTATTAAAGATTCATCTAATGCAGCTCCTTCTAGTGTTGTGGCTTTAGGAGTGCCAATGAGTAGTTTAACAAACATCATAATGCAATTTGACCTTCAAGGTATTGATATGTATCTAGCCACAGAAGATGGTTATTTTCTTGCACAAATGGGTTCTACTTTCCATGTGGAAGGTGATGTAGACAAACATATACTATTGGAAGCTACAAAATCTAGTAATGTTGTGGTGGCAGAAGCAGCTCTGTATCTCAAAAGTAAATTGGATAATATATCTAGATTGGGCAACGAAACTTTCAGGACCTCTGATGCAAGAATTCAAGGTGCACAATATACATTAGAAAGTGCCTCACTTCATTTGGCTGGAAAAGCCCTGGTATTTGTTTTGATTATTCCACATAAAAGCATTTGGGGTCCCATGATAAGTCAAAGTCAGACAACATTGATTCTTCTAATCACATTGGCGGTTTGCATGTTCCTTGTAAGCTGGATTTTCATTTTTTCACTTACAAGAGATACAAGCAAAGAAATACACCTTTGCGCAGGACTAATTCAACAACTTGAGGCAACAAAGCAATCAGAGAGAAAGAGTAACCATAAAAGCATTGTTTTTGCAAAAATGAATCATGATCTGTGGATATCCCTTGCAGCTATCATTGGCCTCATTGACCTATGTTGCTATGATGTTGCTAAAGGGTCAGAAGTGGAGACAAAACATTCCTACAAATGGTTATACATGTATATGCATTGTTGGCATCAAGGATCCTGTGCGTCTTGGTGTCAAAGAAGTTGTTGAACTCTGTAGGGCTGCAGGTATTATAGTGAGGATGGTCACTGGTGACAATATTAACACAACAAAAGAAATTGCAGCAAAGTGTGGCATTTTAATAGATGATGGTGTAGCAATTGAAGGACCTGATTTTCGTGAAAAGAGCTTAGAAAAGATGAAGACTCTGATACTAAAGATTCAGGTTATGGCACAATCTTCACCATTGGACAAGCACACCTTGGTGAGACAGTTGCGCGCAACTCCGGGAGAAGTTGTTGCTGTGACAGGTGATGGCACAAATGATGCACCAGCTTTGCATGAAGCCGACATTGGGCTTGCTATGGGCATTGTTGGGACTGAGTTTGTGAAGGAAAGCATAGATGTGGCAATTTTAGATGACAATTTTGCAACAATTGTAAATGTAGCAAAATGGGGGCGTTCAGTATATGTAAACATTCAAAAATTTGTGCAGTTCCAGCTGATAGTTAATGTGGTTGCTCTAGTTTTGAATTTTGTTTCTACATGTATAACAGGAACTGCCCCCTCACTTTAGTTTAGTTGCTTTGGGTCAATCTGATTATGGATACACTTGGTGCTTTGGCACTGGAAACAGAACCTCCAAATGATGATTTGACGAAAATATTACCTGTAGGAAGAACTGGAAGATTTATCAGTGATTCTATGTGGAGGAATATAATTGGCCAAAGTGTCTATCAACTCATTGTATTAGCAGTTTTGGAGATGGTAGTGAAAATATGGTTGAGTTTCTACGTAGTTCCACTGGGATCATCCACAAGAAACACGCAGAGGGTATAACTTCTTACATCAAGGAGAGTGTGGATGAAGAGTTGGAAGAAGAAACCGTGCAGGATGGAGAGAGAAAAATGCAGAAAAAGAGGCTCACTGTTTTGTGTGGAAGGTAATATTATTGTTGGAAAAACCACATTTCTACAGAGGATTGTGAATGAGACACTTGAGTTACGTGACCTTGTAGAGGTGGTTCCTGAGCCTATTTCTAAGTGGCAAGACATTGGGCCTGATCATTTCAATATATTGGATGCTTTCTATGTTGAACCTCAACGGTATGATTACACATTTTAGAATTACGTTTTTGTAACGAGGGTGATGCAAGAGAGAGATTTTGCAGGTGGATTAAAGCCTCTACAACTCATGGAAAGAAGTGTTTTCAGCGATCGGATGGTGTTTGTGCGAGCTATTCATGAGACAAAGTGGATGAATGGGATGGAGCTTAGCATCTATGATTCATGGTTTGATCCAGTTGTTTATGTTTTACCTGGGCTTGTTCCTCATGGATTTATTTACTTGAGGGCCAGTCCAGACACATGCCATAGATGTTTGCAGTTATGAAAGAGAGCAAAAGAAAATAGCGTGTCATTAGATTATTTAAGAGGTTTGCATGAAAAGCATGAGAACTGGCTCTTCCCTGCTCAATGTGGCAAGTCATAGGTTGTTGTCTGTGAGCTAATTACCTATTGATATTGATAGGTCTCTACATCCTGAGAACAAAGATCGCACATTTCTTTTTCAAGGAGAGCATGTACATTCCAGTATTTAGAAGGTTCCAGCATTAGTGCTAGATTGTGAGCTCAATATTGACTTAAGTAGAGACATTGAAAGCAAAACAAGGGTTTTTTTGTCTCGCAAATGAGTTTCTTTATCCCGAAGATAAATGGGATAATGTTACTAAAATTCGATAGGGCCAGTGGGCATGTTCCTTTAAAATTTTATCGATCGAGGATGGCATCTGGAAGGTTATTGACACTGCTGAGGCATTTGATGCGTTGTTATCATATTTAGATATTCGGGGTGTTAGGGAGGCCCATTTACATGCTGTCTTGAAAAAAGCTGGAGAACCCATTTAAACAAGCAGTGAAAACACATTCAGCTTTGAGAATGCACAATGATTTTATTAATGGACTGGAGGTTAAAACAGAAATTGCTTACAAGCCATCCTGTCCTGGCTATGTGATGGAGGATGGGGATTTCAGTGCCATTGATCATGATTCTTCAGATTCCTCAGAGCTTTCTAGATCCTTTACAATTTAAACTTGGAACAAACAAGGCTTGAAAAATGGAATAGGTGGAAGTCATTGCAATAATTGGGCGTTCGATTCATCTTCAGATTCAAAGAACATATGTGGTAGATTTGACTCATATTTTTAGCATTAAAATATTGGAGACCTTTTCCCAATTTCGGCAAAGTGGCAAATGAATCTCCAGAATTTGAGGGTAGTTGTGGAGGAAGGTGCAACGTGGCATTCAAGAGGTAGAGTTTTTAGGCTCAGATTCAGCAAAGGAATCTTATATTTCACAAACAAACTCCAGCAAACTTCTAACAGTTCGACATATTGCAGCAAACTCATTTTATTTTATATGATTTAATTAAATTCTTTAGTTGTAATTTAATTTATTTTACTTGCCAACACAAATATATTTTATTTTTTATTTTTATTTTGATTCCTATGTAGAGGAATCAAAATAAATTTGTAATATGGTATATATAGGAATATTTTTGAGGATGTAAGGGTTTGATTTTCAACAGAGAGACTGCTTCTTTGGATAGTGTAAATTTTTCTGAATATTATGTTAATGAAGCAATTTTTGCCCTTTAAAATTTGGGATCCATCACGGTGTTTCATGTTCAGCATGTTTTCCTTATAAGATCATTTTCATATTGTGTTTTTCTACTAATTTTGTTACAGCATTCTCTAAAGGAAGTGTTAGGAATCCATCCACACATGATGCTCCTTTCACAATGACTATCTTGTTAAATGTCGTGGTTGTTTTTACAGAATCCATCCTTTGTTAGTTGCTCTGTTTAATAACCCTGTGTTTTCCTTTCTGCTAAAGCTACCACTAGAGATTCATCCATTGATTGATGCCTACAGGGCAGCAAGCTTTCTCCTCTTTTCTTCTCCCATCTACATCATTATCTGGCCGAGCATAATGCTTATTTTGCCCCAAGTTTGCAGGTAGAAACCAGCCTCGACTCCATAGCCCAATGATTGTTTATCTCTTGTTGTTTCGACCCAAAAATTTCAAATCAAATCCTCATACTTCATAGCTAGCCTAAGATTCACTTATTGCAGCCACCCTTCATTGGCAAAGAGAGAGCCCTCTCTGGTCTGGCAGGGCTAGGTGTCAAATCAAAATCTTGGTTTGTGGTTACCTCGGATTGCCTCTTCTTAGCCTTGAGGTTCAATCTGAGTGCTAATAGAAAGTATGCAATGGAAGTGATCTCTATAGAGTACTTGACCTAATAGTTTTTAAGGTAGGAATTTTAGTTCCTCAAGGGTGGGGTCCTTCAGCATAATTGCATCTACCTTGATCCTATCATCCAAAAGAAAAACTTAATCAACAAAGAGTAAATATGTCAAGTTTAGGGAAATTCCTATTTGTATAGTTGTCAAGCTTATAGTTCCTTTTGACTCTGTTATAACTCTGTTGAGACCACCTACTCTACAGTAAAAAATAGTAGAGAAGCCATTAGTCATACCTACCCATGGTCTCTTGTAGGCATGATAGAAGAATAGGTTGAGCCATTAATTAGAATTGCAAAGATATTGAGGAAAGATAGTTCATTATCTGGTTAACCAATTGCACATTGAACCGTATATGAATGAGTAGCCCTAAATAAAGCCAATTTTCTCTATCATATGCCTTGGAAAGACAAACTCACTAACATTGCTTGTAATTTTTTGGTTTGATGTTATAAATTAATTCTTGGGCTACTCCTATTTCGTAATGGACTTGTTTCCCAGAAAGGATGAAAAATTGTTCTAATGACATGGAATCAACTTAGTGGATTTTGACCCTACATGCAATAATTTTTGCAATGATTTTCTAGATGAAATTACATAGTGATATGGGTTTGAGATCATCTCATTCTTGTCTAATTTTTGGGATTAAAGCCTGAAATGTTGAATTGAAAGCTCCCAAATCCTACTTTTGTATTTTAATTTGTCAACAATTCTTGGTTTGTTTGAAGGAAGTCATAGAACCACTAGAAGAATTCTATTGTCCCACGAAGTGATTGAGGGTTCTTATACTTTTGGAAATAATGCAAAATTGTTTGTAATTCTTCCTTTTATATTTGATCCATCAATGCCTCATTACCCACCTCCCCTACCAAACTAGGGAAATATGAAGTCATCTTTAACTATATCTCTTAAATTTATTCTATCATCCTCTTTATAAATTACCTCAAAATGGTCGGTTTATGAGCAAATTGATCCTCAAGATAAGACACCTTCTCATGAGGAAAAGTTCGTTGATAATCAACATCTTGAGGCAATTGTTCATTACAATTATGAGATGTTGAAGAGAGAAAATATCTTCTAGTTAGTAAATCTATGCACGAATGTTAGTGATTTGGTACAAGGAAAGACATGCACAACGAGGGAATTGTGGAGATTCCCTACAACCCTTTTCCCAAATGTGACACGTGAGGATGTATGCTTATTAAAAAACTATATTTGAGAACATTCACCACTTTGGAGGCAAGACTATTTTGGATGTAGGTGCAGGAAGTTTGATGCAGGCTCCTGCACCCAACCCAACATCCCACTTGCTTACCTATGACTACGATCTATGTGCTTCCCTGCTTTTCAACTGCAGTTGCTCCAATTCTTGATCGGATTGTGCCTGAAGGCCCATCACTGCGGCTTCAACTAGGCTACTCGACCACGTGTGGTGGCTACTAAACTTGCACTGAAACAGGTCAAGCTAGCTCTGATAGCACTCCTCCATCCACAAAATATGCAGACAATTGCCCTTCTATCGGTCATTTGTGTGTCTTTTCCCTCACGATTTCTCAACAGTTGAGTGGTGTCGACTAGTCTAACCCGTGTTGCTTCCTTCTTAGTGAGTTTCCACCTTATGCTTCTTGTGGTTTTGTTTTTGTCGAGTGCAAACTTGCATGCAGGCCACAGTTCGTCCACCAACAACTGTTGACCATACCTTCCCACCACTCCTGGAAAAATACACTCAAAACTGTCTGCTTCTTTGAGGTGATACTAGTAGATCCCTTTCTACCAACCGAAATTTCGACCACCCCTTCTTCGCACAGTTTTCTTTTCCTATTGGCAGAAGGGTTTGACCCTTATTTCAACCACTTTGGTTTTTCCATGACTGACACAGACTTGTCACTTATGGATCATTTATTCAACCCCTATACAACATGAAAACTTATCTATATGACCCTTTTTCAATCCTTAAAAATATTAACAATTGCTTCAAGGCACTATACGATCAATTTACTTTGGTCCTAAAAAAAATTCTTTTGCACGATCACAGTCAAACAAGTTTGGAACGAACGAGTTGGGAATTTCATATATGTTTATATATATATATATAAATAAATTTATAAATAAGTTAATAACACATTATCTTGCAAGAAAAAAGGGAATAAGACCCATAGATGACAAAAGGGGGTTCCTATCAGTCAGTGCAAAGCTTAACAATGCCCAACACAGAGCAAGGTTGTTCGAGCATATAAAATATGATATGTTACAAAGCTAATAGGTTGTGTAACAGTAATATTTTAGAGCCTTCTGTTTACTTCAAGTATATCAAACCTTCTAGTTTGGTACCGTCGAAAATATATTTGAGCAAAAACTTAAAACTGTGAAGGTTTCTAGCTAGTTAATTTTTTCTGCGTATGCCTCACATCATCAACCATGGCATCCACTATAAACAACAATTTCCTAAAAAATAAGGAAAGCCTCCAATGATGAATGAGCCAAATCATCATCTCTTGAAATGGGTAGATGCCAACATGCAAAGTGCAATAAAATATGTGCATATAAATGTGTGTTAGTAGCATCCTAAATAAAATCTACCCAAGAATAACCAGCCACTTTGATTAGGGAAAAGTATAAATTTAAAGATAAAAAGGGTTAAGAGATCCCTTGCATACACCTAAGAAGGTGTGCATGAAATAAGGGTTTGAAACTCTAAAATGAAGATGATCTAAAAACCCTAGTCCTGCAACCCTTGGGGAAATTCCATTGGCCATTAGTCTAACTGATCGAATAATTAACCCAAAAAACTCTATCGCTAAGCAATTCCCTTGATCAAAATAGTAAAAATTGAGCCTTACTTGGAAGCTCTAAAAGGAAGAAACCTTAGAAAATATTATTTTGAATGACTTCTGGATCAGCGTTGTAGTGTGCCATTGAAGATGGGTGAAACCTGAGGAAAAACTTTAGAAAACCCTTAAAGAAATGAGATAACCCAAAGAGGCGAGTTCACACCTACTCTGATACCATGTTGATATTACAAGAGATAAACAAGGATTGAATGTAAACAACCAAAAAACCATTAAAAAAAAAGCATAAACACAAAGAGGAGAGAAGACGAACCCATGAACATGAGAAACATGAGATATAGGTGCCCATAAGCTAAAGAATCACATAAGACAACACTTAGCTCATGACAAAAGAATTTGTGATGAAAATAATGATGCCAAAGCTAGTACTAAGGACATCACCAAAGCCCAAGAATATTTTGGAATGTTAATAGTCAGGACATCTTGACAAATTGAGGATAGATGTAGAGATGGCTAGTGGGGTGCTAGCTCCAAGGAAGTTGAACGTTGGCCTTAGCCTAAAATAGTATATATTGAAAAAATACAATAAAATGTTGTGGTTGCACGTGTAGACTTATAGCCTTGATTACATGTAAGGTTGGCATGAGGCCACAAGTGAACATTACACCATCATTTCAATATTTTATAGGTATTACAAGTTTCATGGCATTCACAGAGAAAGAAATGTTGCAAAGGAAGGATAGATGTAGAGATGGCGAGGAGAATGATAAAAGGTAAAATCTATCAAATAATTTTTAAGTTGAAGTAATTAGTACACAGGTGTATTTTGTTGATAGAAATATAATGAAAATTGCAAGGAATGTTACACCTAAAGAAGCATGAAATGATGAGAAACCAGGGGAGAGTCATCCCAAAGTGTTTCTTTGCAATGTCTGTGTACTTGTTTCTGAAAAAAGTGCATAAGCACGAGGATAAAGGTTAGAAGTATTTTTGATAGGGTACAATGGAGAGTCTATGGGATATCAGATTTTTTATTTGGAAAAATATACACTCAATAGAGATGTTATATTTGAGGACAACTATATCCAAGGTAATTCAAATGAAATTGAAGTGCCATGGCCTATTGAAGAAAGAGGTAAAAAGGTAGCAGAAGAAAGCATTCCAAGTCAGGAACAAAGGAGCAATCAAGAATCCAGTGATAATGAAGTCAATGATGTCAAAGCTAGTACTAAGGACATCACCAAAGCCCAAGAAGATTATGGAATTTTAATAGTGAGGACATCGTCAAAGCCCAAGAAGATTCTGGAATGCTAGCAGTGAGAACATCATCAACACCCAAGAATATTTTGAAACAACATTTGTGAACATTAGATGGCTCAAAGCTACAGGAACTACCTGAAATCAATAAAGGAAGCAAGAAATCAAGAAGATTGCAGCAGTCTGCTTTACAACAGTTATATATGGCTTTGATCACAAATTCACCACAATTTTGGTATAATGTGATTCAATGCACATGGAAAGAAGAATGGGACAAAGTAACAAAGGTGGAATGTGATTCCATACAGAGAAATGAAACACTGGAACTTGAGGATATGCCTAAAGGAAAAAGTGCAAATGGTTAAATGGGTCTTCAGGGAAAAGTTCAAAGTAGATGGCTCAATTGACAAACACAAAGAAATACAGTGATAGTAGCATTATTATTTCCTTCTATTGAGGTGATAGTCAAGTCACTAGTCCTTCGAGATCATAAAAGACCGCCTATTCTTGTTCTTGTCATTTGTCCTATTGGGGAACTTGCAATTCAAGATGTTGTAATGTACTCCTCTTATCCTACTATGTAATGACTCAATGAGACATCACATCATCTAATGAATTAATGAATCCACCAGAAATGTTGCCACAAAAATTGTTTTCGTAAACTAAACATTTGGAAATGAATAGGAAAGTATGTATATGCATCATGAGAGGAAGTAAATAATGATAAAAACTTCAAACATGTTAAGAGGGAATGCCACTAAAGCATTTGTTTTGGGAAAAAAGTAATGTTGGATCACAATCATCCTTAAAAAACAAAAAAGTACAGGTATATGCACTGTTTTGAAAGGATTTGAAACTGAAGACGTCAATTACAACACTTCTGGAACAGTAGATTTCCAACTATACCTGTTTACCAGCTTGCCTATAGATATTAAGAGCCTTAATAACATCATGGTGTTGCATTTCAAAGAACTGCAGGTAAACAGTTGCAGTCATCAGTAGCTAGAGATCAGGGATGCAATTGTCTAAGGAAGAAATTGATGCTTTTCGCAACAAGGTCAATTCAACCTTGATGAAGAGTTTATAAAAAAAAAGGAGTAAAAGTCAAGGAGTTCATGATGAAAAGTCAAGAACTACATAGAAATGGCTAACTATGGGTAAGGATTTCATGATTATGTATTGAGCCTTTCTGAGAAAAAAACTCTCAAACCAATGTTGTCAAACCCCCAATGCTAAACAAGCCAGTAATGTGTGGTGGGGACTGATTCCAAAATTCTAGAACTGTATGACTGTAAAAACTAGATATGTTTTTTAATGTTGTTGAAGAGCAATATATAGCTTAGAGTCGGAGAGGAAAATATATAACAATTACCATATGACTTCTGCATTGGTGTGCTTGTCTACTTATAGTCATTGGGCTACCCAGTTTTCCTTTGCACCATATATAACTTGTGAATATTTAAGAAAGGAGAATTAAATATACTTGGGTCAATTCATTTCCCATTTATCAACATACACATCCTTATCAGCTTTCCCAAAGTATATGCTTGTTCTAAGTGCTATTGTGCATGGTTATTACTTTGGCATAATTCTAAGTTAAGTTCATTATTGACATTTAATAGGCCTGTGTAGTTATTCTGCATTCAATATCAAACATGGGAGGTATATCAAACCTACTTCTGGATATCAAACCGGGCAATTCTAAAGCTTGAGTTTTGCATATGTCTGAGTTGTAATATTAATATGTTGAGCATTTGGGTTCTCAAGAAATGCACCGGGCATTGGCAATCTCAACGTGAATGTGTCCATATTCAATGTATACAATACACCATCACACACAGTTTGAATGAATTAACCCATCTCCACCTGGCTTCCATAATGCAGCTTGATTCGAGATCTAGTCAAGAGAAAATATGATAAAATAGATAATAAATAAGAACTACAGGAGAATCAGCCCAATCAAAAAAAAACATTTCTAGGTTTGGTCAAGGGGGAAAATTAACCTAGCACACACTAGGGTCAATCAGTATTGAACCCAGCTATTGTAAAGATAGAGAGTGCATAGGTATTAGTTCCAATATTTGATATGATGACCATTCGGGTAAACTCAAGAAATGCACCAGAAGTTGGCAACTTCAATGTCCATATCATGACAAGGGTTAGACAGACCTATGCCAGTATTCCTACTCAATGTGCCCAATGTACAGTCTAGATTTAATGCACTATCAGCCCCACCATCGCCCTGGTTGTAAAATTCCTTGCAATAGATTTCTGGGTTTATGTGAAATTTTCGTAAATATCTATGTCAAACAATTTCTCTGGGTGCACTATCAGCCCCACCATCACCTTGGTTGTAGAATTCGTTGCAATATCTTTCTGGTTTTATGTGAAATTTTCGTTCATATCTATGTCAAACAATTTGTCTGGGCACTGATGTAAGCACTTTACTAACAATTTTGATTCAAAAGATACTCATATTAAATGACATGCACCGAAAATAAACCACCCAAAGTTCAAACTAACATATTCCAAGCATAATATTCACACAAGACAGCCAAATATAACTCAGAAATAGGAGTAACGAGTATTCATATTAATTCCCAGAATGACATCCACTACAGCCAGAAGACTACCAATATTTTATGTTGTCAATAAACACATGTAAATAAGGGACATTGAGTATAGAAACCTGGGACTGGTGCATTCCTTTTGTTGGTTGCCAGATGACTGTCTCACATAGAATGAAGAGTCCAAAAGTTCATTTTATGCCCATATGTTTGCATTCACCCATACCAGAGATAAGGAACTCATGTTTCCCTTAGTGAGCAGCAGTAAATACATGAGTTAGTGATGCCAGGACCTCTGGATAGTGTAAAATCAGACTCATTTAGCTTATACGCAGCCTTCAGAGAGTAATTTGCTTGGTCGTTGTAAGGGTGCACAACTGTTATACGGTTAGGAAACTCGTGCTAATCAATATGATTACTCAACCCTTCTTAGCATATTCGTCCAGCAGATGGAATGTGGAATATCGGCCCTTAAGCTCAGGTAGATGCGGCCCAATAACTCCAACCAGAACTGAGAACTTGTAAATGTGTGTCTCAGCTAGTAAAAGAATGTAGCTCGACCAGAAAAATAAAAGGGGACTCGTGTAGTGAAAGATTAAAGTTTCGTTTCTATCCCTTAGAAACTCATACGATGCCACCCAAAAATTCGAGGTGCTGCAGATTGGTAGTCGTGCCTATTTCTTCTTCACACTGAACCAAAAAGAGAAGATCTGGCTCCCTTTCCCTTGGAGTTTGAAGAGGCGAGGGATGCAAATAGAATCCCTTCTCCGCAATGACCCTCTCCTCCTGTGAAATCGAAGATTCATCCCATAACGTAGAATTGGAGCTGCAATCAAAGGGGTCGGAGCCGAGAGGCGTCACTGGGCTGAGAACGAGTGATGGGAGATGGATCATGTTGCGCGACAAGATTTCGAGCGGCCGCATTGCCCTAGTAGATATCCTTCCGTTCAGATTGAGGCGGAGAGGATTGATCCCCAGACCTATCTGCAGATTTCTCAAATTCTGACGCCTTTCGTGCAACTTGAAGGCCGATTTTCGAGGACCCACTTCGATTTCGGGAAGTGAGATTAAAATTTCATTTCTATTCTTTAGAAAATCATACGATGCTTCCCGCCACTCAAAATCAAAAATTCCCAAAAATTCGAGGTGCTGAATATTGCTGCCATTCAAAATAAAAAATTCGCAAAAATATTCGAGGTGCTGAATACTGGTAGATGTTCCGTTCAAAAAAAATTATTTTATTTTTTGGGTGTTATAACCAAAAGAATTAAGTTCTAGATTATGTTAAATGGAATATTAAACTATTACAAACTCATCTAATTCCAACTATTCCAATCAATATTAAGCTTAACTATTTTGAATATTGAGTTTGCATATGACTAAGTTCCAATATTTGATATCTTAATGATTTGGTTAAAGTTGAGAAATGCACAACAGATTGAGAATCTCAAGTTGACTACCATAATGACATTTAGACTATGATATTATTTAATTTGATGATTTTAGTCTTTTGGAAACTACATGTAGTATTTTTGGCTCAACGGTGCTTATGCAATAAATTCTTGTTGAGCAAGATCCATATTACTAAAAATTAGATTTGGTGCTTGTAGGTCTTTGTATGTTCTATGGGGCTTGGATATAGCCAATATGTACGTCTTTCTAGGGGAAAAAAGAGATAGAGACTATGAAGAGTTGATTGGAGGAATGCATAAAACATTGATATTGAAAGGGATCGTCATTAATGCAAGTGAAAATATTTTGAGGAGTCCTACGAGTTATGAAAGTGAAGATGTTTTTCCTTAAGAGAGTCCAAATATAGTGTCAGTTATTCTAAGTGATGATAAATAATAATTCAACAACCAATAAATAATTGCATCTCTACATTGGTTTGAGGGATAGCTTTGCATCCTATCATATGTAGTTACTTCTCATTGTCATAAGTGATGATAAAGAAAAAATAAATAGCCAACAAATAATTGAATTTGGATGCAGAGTTAGTCTATTGTATGTAGTTACTTCTCACCGTCATCGCTTTTTGACATTTGCACATATGTGCATGAAGAAAAATCAAACCAATGATATATACTTCAAAGGAATTGTGAAATAAGTCTAATATTGATGAGAAAATTATAACTTATGTGGATAATAAAAAAGCCCAATTTTGATCTAATGTAATAATTCCATCTGTAATATAAATGATTGCACTTAAATTCCCTTGATAAAGTTTCACATTTCATTGCACAATCAAGCAAATCTAAAAGTGAGGGACACAGGGTTCATCAATTACCCTTACTGACAACATAACTAAAAAACTAACATCCATAATTTTACCACATATTTGCATAAACTCAAGGGTACTAGTGTGCCCAAGTAGTCATAATAGAGGTGGGGAACATGATACAATTTTGAAATGGTAGATCATAGTTGACAAAATAAGTAAAAAACTTCAATCAGACCATGTTTATCTAGTGAATATGGTGGCATGTCATTAGGCCAACCATCAAGATTCACTTCTTCACAGGCATAAGTAAGAGGTTTGGGCGAGGTGAAATTTATGGGTTAACCAAAAACTAACTGTGATGCATCCTTCCAAGCCATTTCTCCCACGAGTGATGGCACCCCACATCTTAGGAAGAGTTGAAATGAAACCTTAAAAAATTATTGATACACACCCACAAAAGGAAGAACATAGCATTTATTGCAACATTCGACACTTGTCATTTACCCTAAAAGAAACATGAAGAGAATGATAATAAGTGCCACTGATATATCCCTCTTGCATGCACAACTTCTCTACTCAATCAACTGCCAATCAAGGAGGCCTTACTAATAGAAACAAGCAGATGTAGAAATAAATGAAAGATAGAAGGATAACTAGAAGAATGAGAATGAGCATACCTATGGAGTTGGGGTTCACATCTCCATTATCATTGGGATGGACTTGGGTTTTGGACTTCTTGTCACGATCCATTCATGAACACCTACCACCACTTTTCACAAACCTCCTTTTCTATCTCTTTTTCCTGACTTCTTTTATTACCAGGGACAACCACAAATGTACATAGATATTTATAGCAACAATAGGCACCTAGGACATCAGAAAATTCCTCCCTCGCTCACGTTTTCCACTTTTTTTTCATTTGAATGCCTAGTAAATAGAAATCTCGAACATGTTGAACACTTGCCACAATGTTTCATAGAACCTCCTTTTCTATATATTTTCTCATGACTCCTTCTATTTCCAGGGATGACCCCAAATGTAGATAGATATATGTAGTAGCTATAGGTGCCAAGGACGTTAAGAAAATCCTCCCTCGCTCACGTCTTCCACTTTATTTTCATTTGAATGCCTAGTAAATAGAAATCTTGAACACTATGACATGTCAACAAGGGAACTTGTTATTTTGGTGTTTTGTGGTTTTTAGTATGTGCGAGTTGTTGGTTTGATAGAGGTGCAAGAAGGTGGTATTGAAGGAGGTATCGTTGGGGGTGGCAGTGCTTCTGTGTGGAATTCTCCATTTCTGGTGCCTGGTCTGGAAATTGGTGTGCATGGTGGTTTGGTGGGTGGTTCTTGGTGTGTAGTGGTGACAGGAGAGTCGCCCTTTTGGAATACATAGAGTCGATATCCTAGTGTGGGTTGTGTGAAGCTTCTTGGGAAGCGTCAGCTTGGGGCGTGTTCCTCCCACCTTCTGCTTCTCTAGTTGTTCGGGTTCTTTCCGAGTTTCCCAACTGGTGGAAAGATGGTAGCTGGGACATAGTGTGTGGTTTCCTGAGGAAATTTAAGGGTGAAGAGAGATCTATTTTTTGGGAGTGGTGGTAGGGGAAAGTTCTAGTAGACTGGAATCGGATAATGGTTGGAGTTGGCCCTCCTGGTTTTACCACAATATGACCATCCTCGTGGCGTGGGAAATCCTCACCCACAGCCAAGCAAGGATATGTTGGCTTAGATGATATGGAAATAGTGGTGGTAGGAGCGCACCGAGGTGGTAAGACCGTCGGTCACTCCCAGCTTGTTGGTGTGGGAACGTGAGGCGGTCGTGGTGGAGGAAAACAGGCCTCCCTTGGTGGTGGAAGTGTAAGGTCACAACAAATGCAGCATCGGGGTGGTGGAAAGCAAGGAGGAATAGCTAAATGGGGAACTTGTAGGCATGTAGCTCTCGGCCCGCGGTAAATTCAACATTGTTTTCTAGAAAACTGTCGGGACCTAATTCAAACTCTGATAGATTAGGTGGATGCAACGGAATGGGTTCGTAGGGAGGAGCATGTTGAGTTTATGGCGACTTTGGATAGGATGCACTACTTCCAGTTCCAAGTCAGGGAGCGAGTATTGTAGGTGGTGGTCTAGCGAGGCCAAAACCACCTTGTAGAAAAAGTGGAAAAGTTGGACACTTGGCTCGCACACTTCGAAGGGCACATCCATTGCAACTTCTGTCCACCACCCCCTCTTATAGGAACAACCCTGGAAAACCCAGCTTCCATTAATTCGGATGACTAGTATGCTCTCATGTGTTTTTTATGTATTACATGTATTTTGGTGTCTTTGACCCTCTCATTTATGGATGTTGTCCTTAGCCTCATTTTTGTATTTTTGTCACTTGTTGCAAACATTGGTCAACAAACCTAGTTGGGGTGAGACCACCTGTTTTTTTCTTTGTTGGTTGTACATGTTTTTCACCACATGAATGAATATCAACTTACAAAAAGAAATGTTATGTTTATCTATTGATTAAATGTAAATATGAAGATTTGACCTTAGATTTAAAACAAGAGTCACACTTTTAACATAAATCAATGAAGTTTAAAGATTAAACTTTATGGCCAAAGAAATATAAATATACATATTAATCTGACTATCTAAATATTACCTTTACTAAAACTATAAAACTGTAAATATACATATTAAGTAGATAGATTATGCATGCAATATTTATGTTAATTGTAGATGAATCCATCTTCAATGTTAAACTTTAGAGACAAAAGAGTATTCGAAATTTTAACAATGTAGATGGACTCAAAGACCCCTTTGTCTCTAAATCTTAACACTACAGATGGATTTAGAGACTCGTTTAGTGAAATGTAACACTTTAGTATCAAAATTGCAAATTTTCATTTATGGAGTGATACGATTAAAAATTACTAACATAAATGACTAATTCATATACTTTTTGTACTTGTTATTTGGTCATATTTTTATTCTTGGACTATAATAATCATTTGCATTAATCATTATTAATTTTGTCACTTATTATCTAGTCATATATTTTAATCCTAGACTAAATTAGTTATTTAAGTTAGTCACTTTTACTTTAGTCATTTATTATCTAGTCGTATATTTTATCCCTGGACTAAATTAGTCATTTAAGTTAGTCGCTTTTAGTTTAGTCACTTATTATCTAGTCGTATATTTTATCCCTAGACTAGATTAGTCATTTAAGTTAGTCATTTTTATTTCGGTCACTTAAAATTTCTCAAATTTAGTAGTATTTCACTTGAAATAATTGTGGTGACTAACTTTTTTAGTCACCTAGTCATTAATTTCATCATTTTCTACTAGTGGTTAGTGTTTTTTAAGTGAACATGATGATGTACAAATATTTTTTATCTATTATCATATATATCGAAACATGATGACCTATATTTAAAATAAATAATTGTGCACACGTGTACATGTATATATAATTAAATGTTAACATATGTTGATTCCGTCTGATGTTTTTTGGATGGCGGTACCTTATTATTCCTGGAGATGTGCCAAATCCACCATCAAAAGTATGAACAATTTTTCACTTTTAAATATGTTTTTAAGTTATACATTCCAGCTCAAAAGTTCCATTAAAAAATGAGATCTCTAGATCTTGAATTATTTTAAATTTTTTGAATTTTAGGTTTTTGGAGATTTTCTTTCGGAGCCACCCTTAGGAGATGTACCAAATCCACCATCACAAGTATTCAATTTTTCACTTAAATATATGTTTAAGTTATAAGTTATAAATTTAAGTTCAAAATTTTTATTATAAATTGAGATCTACATCATGAGTTATTTTATACTTATAAAATTTTTGAATTTTAGGTTCCTGGAGATGATTTCTTTTCTCCACAGACTCTAGCGATGCAGTATATGATGGAGATAGGACCATTTGAACCATTTGAACCATTTGAATAAGTTGTCTAACTTTTTTTTTAATATTATTGAAAATTAGTTTATATATATGCATTTTCATTTGAAATTTTTTAATATATATACTTGTAAATGTATATTGTAGAGTTTATTGTGGAAGATGTTCCTGTTAAGGAAGTTTTAATGGATGAGCAAAAAAACACAATGGAGAGGGAACCTCATGAAGTGTTGCATGATTTTTTTTTTCATTTCGTTTTTTTGCATGAAGTTCTATATTCTTATTCAATTTTAAAATGTATTAAATTTTAATGTTTGTACACATTGTGTACAGGTTCCCCATGCTTCATAGGATAGCTTGAGGATCGTGACTCTGTTGGGAGATACACTACATCCATCTGTATTTGATTGATGATGCACACGTGTGAAACATTAAAGTTGATAGATCTAGTCTTAAATTTACTTTTTTATATATATCCTTATCTAGATGTAGTCATATATTTACTTTTCTATATAACATACGTGTAACATTATACATTGAACTATATATATATATATATATATATATATATATATATATATATATATATATATATATATATATATATAGTTTTAAACTATATTTACTCTTGTCTTAGATAGTTACATTGTCTTGGATAGTTACATTTGGCATGTGATCACAAAATGAATCTCTAGATGGAAATTTCAAATTACATTTTCAAAATGTGCATATTTTGGATGGTTGAACTACATTTGGCATGTGAAGTAATGTTGTGATATAATGTTTTGTTTTTAAAACTCAAGTTTTGGATGATTGAACTACATTTGGTATGTGATTGTGATATAATGTTTTGTTTTTATTAGATAGTTGAACTACATTTGGCATGTGAAGTAATGTTGTGATATAATGTTTTGTTTTTAAAACTCAAGTTTTGGATGGTTGAACTACATTTTGCATGTGATTGTGATATGATGTTTTGTTTTTATTGAATATTTGAACTACATTTGGCATGTGAAGTAATGTTGTGATATAATGTAAATTGTTTTTAAAACTCAAGTTTTGGATGGTTGAACTAAATTTGGCATATGATTGTGAGATAAGTTTTTGTTTTTATTGGATAGTTGAACTACATTTGGCATGTGTTCAGTAATGTTGTGATATAATGTTTTGTTTTTAAAACTCAAGTTTTGGATGGTTGAACTACATTTGGCATGTGATTTTGATATAATGTTTTGTTTTTAAAATTCAAGTTGTCATTTTACAAACAAAAAAAAGTTCACATGAATATATGTACATAGAAATTATTTAAGTACATGTTTGAATATACATATCGATGCATATATATATATATATAAACAATCATAGGATTCTAGGTCTTCTTAGATGTGTCAGACAATCATAAAATTTTAAAATTGCATTCTAGAACATATATATCCAGTACATGCAACATTTTTCACCAATGCACATAGAAAAGCTACTTTTAGTTGATAGTAAACTGGAAATTACAAAACACGTACCACACATTCTGCATTCAAGAATGAATATTATATAATTTATTTCTAATACACACACACATCTAAAAAAAAATTGTGCAACTTCAAATTTTCATTATATCAACTATGCTAGATACACAGATATGTACATTTTGCAATAATGACATTATGAAAAATTGTACCAAAGAATGTATGAAATCGTTTAGACCAGATAATCTAGACATGTGTATATGTACACGTGTATAAATTACTCATTTGCATGTACCAAAACAATGTACATGTGCAAACACTTTCATAGATAACATAACAAGGAAGTTCAATTTTTAGTTGAGTTCTGGAAGTTCTAAAACATGAATCCAAAGAGAAGAAATTGTTGGGCAGTTCAATCAAAAAAATTCCAATGGAATTCCATCTTCAATGATTCGTTCATGGTCATTTTTTGACATTTTCCACTTCTTAATTTTCGTTTTTTTCTTTGATTGAACTTCTATCAACTTTATGCATGTTGCACACACCAAGTGACTATATTGACAACTTATGACATCAGGTTCATAGTCTTCAAAGTAAACAAAATCCCCACTTTGATTAGTTTGTCTGAAAAAATAACCTTTCAGTATAATAGACCCTCTGTCATGTGTAAACCCGTGATCATTATAGTTTTCTAATAATTTCATCTTTCATTTAGTGCAACGCATCAAATAATACTTCACATTTTCATCGTTGATAGTAGGTGAAATTACAACAAAAACATCTCCTGCAAAATAAAACAAACTTATGTATTTAAATTTAGATCATAATTAACATTAAAAATTAACTTTAAAGTTAACATACATGTACTTGATTTTATTATCTATTTCTAGATCTCTATCATTTGAAAGAAATTGAAATGTTACCTTCTCTAACAAGATCAGAAACTCGGTCACCATCAGATGATATTGTAGTCTCCTCTGATTGCATTTCTTGAAACATTGCAATGAACATTTTCCCCTTTGTATTTAGCTTTGTATGTTGCCAGTCTTTTACATACATTTTGTTTTCACAAAAATCATTTGATTCTGTGTTGTCTATGCAAACATGACAAAAACAAGAATATTTTCTTTTATCTAATGCAAACACATTTGTGGACAACTTTGTTTTAATTGAATGCAATTTTCGAGTCCCTTTTATTGTTTCAACGTCATTTCCAATCGATCTATCTACATATTTGACCCCAATATGCCAAAAAAACCTATATGGAAAATTCAAAAAAGAATATAAATATGATATCAAAATACCATCAAAGATAATCATAGTGATAAATGTACACTGTTTAAATCGGAAATCCAATAAAAATTAAATTGAATGTACCTTCGCACTTCCCTTGATTGGTTAGTCTCATGGCTTAGTGTAGCAATGCACTGTTGAACAACTTCTTTAGCTGAGACAATTCAGTTTGTAGAGGGGTACATTTGATATCTTCGAAGTGCTCATTTTATGCATGCCCCTGCACCATCATGTTCTCATTTTCTATAACCAGTCTCAAAGAAATTCCAATAATGTTTAATGCGGGTTTTCATATGAAGATAATACAACCAAAAGAATGATCATGAAGATTTGAATTGACCTATGCATCCATCTGACCATATCCAATGTTCATTGAATTGTATTCCACGACTTTTCAAGGAGTCATAAATCTTTCCAAAATAGTGTTGTACAAAATATGTATCATGTGTACAATCGTCACTGATATAAAAGTGATATTCTTTAATAACATGTTGATTTTCACTAGTGCTTTCTATATGATCAACATTTTGTTCAGCATGTCTATCTAGAATATGGACGAGCATAGAGACTTGGTCAGAATGACAGTATTCACTCTGAATTTCTTTTTGTGGACAAATGTGTAGTTTTCTGGAAAATCAATTACTGAAAAAATGGTCCCTGGTGGAAAAACTTCACGGTATTTTTTGAATTGCAAGTCCTTCCATCAATCTCTATGGGAATGCTTGGTGTATTTATAAATTTATGTCTCAAACTTTCTCAAAAAATCTATCACAAAAATTTCTTCTTCTTGTAAATCAATTCTTTTAGCACTCGAACCTTGAATCGATGTATGGATATACTCATATCTCTTCCATTTCACTTTCATGTTGGACAATGATTGATTATTTATATCAGTACGATGTTTGTTTTGAAATTTAGTCAAATTTCCACAATCATCTCATTTTTTACCACCAACACATTTCTTTTTGGTAAAATAATTCATGGATTTCTCTTCCACATAAAATTTAAAATATGAAATCATGGATAGTGGAAGGAGGAGGTGAATCTTTCCAAAATGTTCTACCAAAATTAAGGAATGTGTCATAATATAACTGAAATTCCACATGATAACATCAATAACAAGTGTCGCATACGGTGATAGGTTTTACATACCATGGTTTTTGTTGCACAAAAGCACTGATTGAGACATTAATTTCATGATTCTCTTCTTTGAACTAGTTGAAAAACTCTATTTGAGTGGTGTCCAAGAAATGTTTTGAATGTTCTTCATACTGATTTCGTGTTATTCTTCTTTGCATCACATCCCTTGCATTTGGTGAAACACGTGAATTTTTCATCCAATATTCATATATTGTTTTTTAAACATTCTCTCCAAGTCTATCTTTGTATGGTTGCCTACAAATAGCTGTCCAACAAGGGAATTCATCATTTACATCTATTTGCAACTGAAATTTCCGATGTTTGTGCAACATTTTTTCATGAGGTTCCTAATGCTCGTGCCATAGATTTTACCAAGTGATTCTCTTTAGTACTTGATGAAACCAATTCCATATGTATTTATTTACGTGCATATGAAACATTTTTCTGTCTATATCTTCCAATCAAATTTATAGCACTATTTATATTTTATATCACATTTTCCTTCATTTTTTTATCTTTTTTTTTTTTTTTTTCGAATACCTAATAAAGTCATAGCTTCTTTTAATTTCCTTAATCTTAAGAGACTTTTCAAGTTTCCTTTATGAAGTACGAATCAAAAATGTGATAACACGATATTGTATAACATGGCAGTTTTTTTATCTCCATAAGTGTCAGTGTCAACATTTTCTAACATCTCATCATCGATATTGATTTCATCTGTACATATTCGAATTAATAGTACATAATAAATTTACATATTCAATAAATAACTAGATTAATAAATATGTATAATTTCAATAATACGTGCATGTGTTCAACATATATATATATATATATATATATATATATATATATATATATATACCTGGTGATTCAATTTCTTCACTTGACTTTCTTTCAACATTTTCAAGATCTTCAATCATTGGTTCAATATCTCTTTCGCTTTCTCTTTTAGAATTTTCTATCTCATCATCAATGTTTTCAGGAATATCTCTCTCTGTTTACATTGCAAAATATTTTTCAAATTAGTTCATCAAACAAAACTTAAGTTTCACAATACCACTAGTCAAATTTTAAATATCAAATTTATAATATTTACATTTACATACTTGCTTCAACTTCTGGTTGAGATTGATTTTCCCTTTCAATATTTGAGTTATCTTCTCTATTTTTTTGCGATATTCTCTCCCCTGTTCTCTACGTTCCTCAGGGTCTCTTGTTCGATCATATTTTCTCTTGCAATTCCTTTGATTTCTTATGATAATTGAGTATGAAGTTCAAAAATTTTCCTTCAAAAATTTAGATAAAAATTAAATTAAAAAAAAAAAACACAAAAGATTTAATTCAAAAAAAAAAAAAAAAAAAAACATTTTAAAAATTTTGCACAAAATACTTCAATCCAAAACACTTTAAAAAATCTGAGAAAAAAATGTCTTCTAAAAATGAAATGAAGCTCAAAATATTTCCTTCAAGTCCTGCAAAAAAAATTCAATTAAAAAGTTAGACAAAAACTCATTTTAAAAAATCATTATAAAAGAATTACTTCAATCCAAAACACGTATTCTAAAAAAATGTCACTTCAAAAAATACCTCCAAAAAATGTCCATCGAAAATTAAGCCCAACTTCTTAAAAAATGTCATTTTAAAAAATACCTCCAAAAAATGTCCTTTGAAAATTAAGCCCAGAAAGCGTCTAAAAAATATCACTTTAAAAAATACCTTCAAAAAATGTCCTTTCGAAATTAAGCCCAAAAAATGTCCAAAAAATGTCCAAAAAATGTCTTTTGGAAATTAAGCTCAAAAACCTCTAAAAACAAAATACATCCAAAAAAATGTCCTTTGAAAATTAAGCCCAAAACCTCTAAAAACAAAATACCTTTAAAAAAATGTCATTTGAAAATTAATCCCAAAAAACATCCAAAAAATGTATCACATACCTCCAAGAAATGTCCTTTGAATGTTAAGCCAAAACGAGTCCTTAAGCCCAAAAAAAATCTTTGCAAAATCATACCAACTGAAGAAATGTGCGAAATTATGCGAAAATGATGAATCCGTTTATGTCTATTTATATTTCCGCGAAATGTTTTTTTGGAGGGGCTTCATTTAATTTTACATCCGATGTAAAGTCAATTAAAAGTTTGACCGAAATTTTGTGTCATTAGACTTGACGGGCCGTCGGGGCAAAAAACAATTCGGCCAAACTTTCGGCCGAACTAACACGTCTGCAATTATGAAAAGCCGAGCTCTGAACACATTTCTTAAACTTTGGACTGATTAAAATCCATGAAATTTCTGAATTAACTGTCGGAACTAAGACAAGCATTTGCAGAATTCAATCTACTTTGAGGGAACATAACTTTTATGGAATTTCATAAATATTTGATAATTTTAATTAATTTTGTAATAAAACGGGTGCAATCAATTTTTGAAGGTCATTATGATTTAGTGAAATCAATATTCTGTATCTTCCTAAATACACTGTAAAAAAAAATTGAAAAAAATATGGTGCATTACATTGGTCCGTCGTCTATAATGGGTAGTTTTTAGATTTTTAGTTTATAACTTATATGTTGAGAAATTTTGTGCGAGCCGAAACATATTCAAAATATGCAGTTTTTTCAAATTGAATCAGTTCAAAAAAATTCTAGTAATTATGATATGCATCAGTTGGTTTCGTAAATATAACAAAAACGAAGTAGACTCTGTTTAGATTGTTGTAACACGTTTTGTTTCTAAAAAACATAAAGTTTTCAAAGAATACACCAATGTGTTTGAACATGATTTTTTATGAATCAATAGATTGTTAAATAACACACACTCAAAGAAATGCTAAGTTGACATATCAAATGTGTATAAAAAAATTCCAAAAAATAAGTAATAGAAAGCTAATAAAATTTCTGACAGCCTTTATTTTTATCGCAAAATGAAATTCTAAACAAAAAAAATTGTTTTGGCTTGCAGAAAGTTGAAGAGCAAAAAAAATGAAATTTTTTTCTCAAAAAAGGGCAAAAAGTGTAACCCAACTTCACATTTTCACCTATTGCCATCAAGTAAATTGCCATGTACCAGTAATTACTACAAATTTAAAATTTGAAAAATGCCTAGTATTCTAATAGTTTTAAATACATGAAACTTTGTGGAAAACTTGATGGTTAGTAGCCTCTTTTAAATCTACATTTGTTGAAACAAATTATGTTTCCGACCTCTGTGTCCACAAATAGCTATACACAATGTCCTCTTCCTTTAAATCCCTTAGGTTGAATTTGATTATATCATAAATTTACCTTCAACAAAAATTTTACCACATTAAAATTTCAAATTAGTTAAAACTTTAATCTTTACTCTTTACCAAAGCCAATACCATTTAGTAAATCAAAATAAAAAAATTAATCCAACACAAAGAATCAAAATTCTTGCTAAAAAATATTTTGATATTTATTTTAATTAAATATTTGTAAAATTTATATTTAAAATGAAAATCATATCCTATGGATATATTAAAATCTCTAAAGACAAATATTTCTAGGTCAAAGTTGTAATTTTTGAAAATTTTGCTATCGTACCATGTAAAAAATATCATTAAATCTAATATTAAACTAACCTAGATCCATCTTAGCTCTGGATCTAGCAATTTCCAAGAGGGATCAAATCTCTTTTGCATGTCAAGAGATTTGATCCCTTTTGATGCTTGGTAGATCCGAAGTTAAGATTGATCTAGAATTGTTTTAACAAAAACGAGTATAATTTTTGTATCAAGTCTATGCTTGGTCACATCAAATACCCATGAAATTTTTACATTTTTTCATATGAAAACTTATAATTTTGTATGAGAAATTCTAATACATCTGAGGGACTCTATAGATCTTCTAATTTTACTATATGCCTACATGAGTACATCCTATAGAAACTGTTAAGCAAAAAACAAAATTTGAAACATGAATACATCGATGCATGTTGTGGCTTCCCTCTTCCAGTAGTTGGTTGAGGCTTGGGAGTGAACCTCCATCTTAATTTCTTGTAGCATTGGTTTCCATGTGGTTTAGATTCATAGTATTGATTTGATCTTGTAACACCTCTATCTACATATGCAATGCATCAATTTGATTTGTTTTTTTAGCAAGTCTTCGATTCAAGTCTTGGACTTACTCCATCAAATTAATAATGGTATGTAGCTATTATTGTTGCTTAATATTCATGATAAGAATATCTAGTTGCAAGGCATCGATTTAATCTAAAGCATGTATGCCTATCTCATTACAATTGCAATTGGTGCATTTATTTTTACTACTAGAGTCAGACACTCTATATTTACCTGACTACATCTTGGTCCAAGTGGATAAAAATAGGCAGGGACAACCCTTTGTTCTCTACGGAATCCACCGTTTCTCCAAAACCTGATATTTTTGTCTTAATGGAAAACACTATAAGAATTTGATTTTTTTAGTTTACATCCTGGCACCACTTTGTGGGTTGATTTAGCTGTCGTTAAATTGTGATATTATTTCTTTTAGGGTCCTATGTGTACTCTTTGAAGTTGAGCTACCACTCAATTTTACTGAAAAGCTATAAATTGGATGAACCAAGAATCCTGCTCAAGGATATTGTTACTCAAGAAGCCACAGGCCTCAAATAGGCTGACAACTCTTGCATGTGCTAAATTTTTTACACATTCTTCCTTCATGGGACAACTCAAGTCATCGATAGTTAATATACACCTTCTAACTATAATTTCAATATCTTTCTCGCTCCCTCGCCTACTCCACAGATCTCAATTATAACTGCAAAATTCAAGATAGAAATATACACTTACTAGTGGATAAGACTAAGTTCCATTCAATATAGAGCCACATAGACATTCAAACCTATTGTGTGGGTGTGTCACTTTGTTGTGGTCATGTAAGATTGGAATGGAAATGTACTACAACCCATGTTTGCAACAAGGACCAACAAAAAAATATTTTCCATGGACAATGCCAACCACAATTGTACCAATTTTCAATTTAGGGCAACCCTTCAAGTCCTCAGATTAGGTATAATTTCAAAATTTCCCTCCACACTTTTCCCAATGACAAAATTCTCAACCAATGTAACAACCCTAGTAAAAAAATTCATGTAAAAAATATCTAAAACCACAGTCGGTGGGACATGTATGCCAAGCTAAATGGTGGGAAAAACATTCTAGTAGCTGTTCATTCAATTTATTATTGCTAAGGAAATTGGCAATGGCAAAGGCAAAGGCTTTGGAAATGCATGGGGCATTACTTGCCATTTTATTTATGAAAATAATGGAAATTAGGAGAAAACGAAGGTGACAGGACAAACGTTGCATGTGAGGAGGAAATTGACTAACGGAAAATAATTTAAAATGAATCAATTAGAGGCCTCATTAACAAAAATGCTTTCGAGGATCAGTGGACAAGGCTTGGTCAGTTCAATTTTGGATTTCTCATTATTCTCTCTCTATCTCTCATACTCTTGAGCACTTAGTGTATTCTTGGAGCACTCTTGTAGAGTGTGGCATACTTGGATACTTGGATCAAGAAAACAAAGGAGAAGAAGGAAATAGGAAGAGGACATCGAGATCAACATCTACAGCAGGTTGTGAGTGCAGGTAATGAGTTGCATGTATGTTTTCCTCACTAGTTTTGGCATGCATGGAAATGCATGTGGATTTTCCTAGCCTTGCCATTTCCTGGATAGCCATGATGATTGTGGGTTTATTTCCATTGATATTTTTATGGTTGGTTCTCATCATTCCTTTAGCTATTGGGTTGAGTTATTATCTCCAAGAAGCCATGGTTGGAAAAACGCTCTGGAAGCTTGGCAGACAACTGTTGGTTAAGTTACTAGTCCCGGAAGCCTTGGTTGGACAAACAATCAAGAAGCCCTAGGTGGGTTGAGTTACTAATCCTAGAATCCTTGGTTGGAAAAAAGCTTTGGAAGCCCTATAACAGTTGGGGTTGAGTTACTAGTCCTAGAAGCCCTGGTTGGAACAAACACTCTGGAGCCCTGGAGCAGCTTGGATAGAGACCAATTTGTGATGGTTAGTGATGTATGACTATGAGGTGGAATCACTGGTTTGGGGTTGAGACGGTGTGGTCTCTGGAGCCCTGGTTTGGTTTTTATTAATGTGTTTGATAAAGTCCCACTTTCATGCTTGGAATATGGCACTAGGGTGACTCGTTGAAGTGAGATTTGGCTCAGCCATATCTATGGTTGGGTGGAACGTGGAATTCCCATTCCGAGTTGGTTTTTACATTCATTAATGAAAGGTTCATTTCCTTGGTATTTTATGTGTATATGCACTGGTATATATATGGATTCTATTTTTGATGTATTCATGGTAAATGTTTTGGTATTACATTAGTTATAAGCATGGAATGTGATAGTGCTGATATATGGATCTCTCCATGTTTTTAATTGTAAATGAATGCACAAAGTATCTTCGGTTAAATTTATTAAATGTTAACTCATAATATATGGGATCAATGCTTCTTAGCCATTCTCAGATAATAAAGATACCCCTTTGTTTAAATATATTGTTCACACCTGTAGATGCTATGTTTGTGACATGTTTGACGAAAAATTTGTCCTGGTTGAGTGGGGTCAGATGAGTTCATGATGATGTGATTACTTCCATATGTGTTTTTAATGTTATTTACCCTCTCCTAAAGTTACAGGAATTTATGGGCAGTGACCTGGGATCAGGGGTTGAAAATGTGGCAAAAATCCTAGAGCTACAGGCAGAATTTTTTTTGTTTGGGCCTGATCCACTACCTTGACCAAGCTAGCCCACGACTCTAGGGTCTTGAGCTGCTCCCTTTCCCTTACAAGCATACGACTCAGCCTCAAAGGGGCTAAAAATCAGTCCCCCTCAGAGAACAGGGCCCTAGAAGGTTGGGTTACCTCTCGGGGATGTCAATTTTGCAGTGTAAGGTGTATTTTTGGTGTTTCCATCAGTTCCACTTCCTTAAATTCATCTAGGAGGTTGAATCTCATATTATTAGCCTCTCACCACATGTTTACGTAGTTGGTTAGTTACTTTGGTAGATGTCGGAAGAGGGTGTTATAGAGTGGTATCAGAGCATGGTTCAAGCCTTGGACTAGATGGGCGGTGTGTTCGTCATGCTTTATGTCGATTTCTTATGTGTTTTCATACTCATGTTGTATGTCGTTGATGCATCCATGTTGTTTTGACGATGGTGGTAGTGTTGTCACCATGGAAGTGTTTATGGTGTTGTTTCCAATATGTTGTCATGAATGTATGATTGATTGTGTGTTGTTCTCGCTTATGTATTTTCAGTGCATGCTTTCTTACATGTTTCTACATATTGTACATGCATTTCTTGTTTATGTTTTCCATGTATGCATGGATAATGTTAGTAATAATAATTGGAAGACAACTTGACAAGGATGGATAATGTTAGGATAGATAATGAATATGAATGTTTATTTTTAAGTTTATTTTTAAATTTCGTTATGGCTTGCCAATGGATTATTAAATGCTTAGAAATAGTTCACTCACTAGAGAGTTAAGATCATAAATCTTCTCCCTAGAGATAAAAAATCTCAATTAGGGAAAATGGAGCCAAGAGGGGGAGAGGTAAGAAACCCGAGGAACCTAGAGACTTGGATCTGGTTGGAAGAGGTCTAAGGGAGGAAATGCAATTTATTCCTTGCACACGATGTCGTGGATAAAGGACAGGATGATGTCAGCTATAGTATTCTTAAGTTGGTTGTTGGAAACATTAAGATAGACTTCTTAAGTTGGTTGTTGGAAACATTAAGATAGACTTCTTAAGTTGGTTGTTGGCCAGTGGAAACCCTAAGAGGTAGTTTTTAAATTCTTAAGTTGACTTGTACAATCTTGATGCTTGAGAATAGACCTTGCTAGGTCATTTTTTATCAGTTGTTTTGGAAGTGGACTAGCTCAAGGGAGTGTTGGTAGAAGTACCAAAACTCATTGGTCGGGAAGAGTAGTATTTTCTCCTTGGCAATGACAACCTAAATGTGTTGAAAACTAGATAAGTACTTTGTTACTGTAATCAAATATATTTCAAGAACATCCTTGTTGTGTCTATTATTTTATTTATAAATGGGTATTGTTTTTATTTTTACTGTAAAAATGTACAATAACTAGTGTTAATAAGTAGGGGCACCCATTAGTTCCAAGTTGAACCACGCACTAGCTGATTAACCTAAAACAATCGAGAGCCCAGATGGAAGAATCGAGAAGGAAAGGGGATGTTGACTCTTCAAAGGAAAGGGGAGGAAAGCTCTTTGGTAGAAACCCACCAAGGGATTCCATATTTAAGTTTATAAATATATCTTGAAATAAAAAAGTATTGGTAGGCATATATATAATGTAAAAATTGTTCACAAGGATATTCATATTAACTTCTTGTGGAAGAGTAAGCCAACAGGTTCCACTCGACATGATAAAAATAATAACCATTAATCAGAACTAGTGTTATCGTTTTATGTATTAGATCAGAGAAGCGGTTGAAAATCAAACGAATTATGAACATATTTAAACACAAAACTCGAAGTAGTAAAGTAGCAAATAAAATTTTAAAGAGTGTTATTGTTCTTTTTATTACATCAAAGAAGCAGTTGACAATCAGACGACTTATTAACATATTTAAACACAAAACTCGAAGTAATAAAGTAGTAAATAAAATTTTAAAGAGAGATATTCAAAAAAATAATATAGAAAGAGGACTATGGCACAACAAAAATTCATTGAAATTATTTTTTATTGAAGGAAAATATACTTCCGATAAGTTACAAAAAAAAAAACTCGAAATATTAAGTGCTAGTCCAAATTTGTGTCAAAGTAGCCATTTCTTCTATAAATTACCCCAAAATATTAAAATTTATGTAAATTATCTACTCTTAAGTACAATACAACAAGAGGTCATGTCAAGAAGGATATGGAATCAATAAATCATAATAAACACTAAGGGCACATGGCCAAATGATTTTAATATGTTGTCCTAAATCCAAGAATCCCATAAGTCATGGTTCAAGATGGACCTTAAACAAAAAGAGGAGGTTCAGGGTTAGGAAACTTTCTTAATGATACAAATGCAAAAACTCTCTCCCAACTATAGGCTTAATAAATATTTTCACAATCACCAAAGGAAAAGGTAGTAGAATTAGGAGCATTATAGAGGAAATGAATTGAATAATAATGAAAACTGAGAAAAGGGTCACACTAACTAGTACCTGTAAGGGGCTTGGTATTTCCGTGCTGATGCAAAAGAGGGTCTAGGATAAAATGAAACATTATTGACAAACCCGTGAAAACGGAAATTGATCTTAACCTAAATAAACCCAAAATATCCAATTTAGATTCAAAATTTAAGCAAGAGTCTAAATTCCATAAAATAGGTAAGAGAATAACAGAGGAGAAATTGGTTACCTAGAACTAACTTCCCATGTTAAATCTCTATAAGCTTCCTTGGAACAATGAAAAACATGAAAACAAACCCTGGCTTGAATAGATATAAAGGAAAAGAAAGAAATACAAAATTTATATGCCCTTACCTAAGAAGATGAGTGCTGAAACCTAGCAATCAGATGTTCGTTGGCCCACGCCAATAGTCGATGTCACCTGGTCTTCTATATGGATGAACGAACTATGTATATGTATATTCCAATTTTTCATAACTCGCTATGCCTAGAACTTAAAATATAATGAAGGCTGAGTAATAAGAGAAAGAAGACTCAAAGATAGGACAAATAATATTTGTGGAATTAAGATGACTAGATTGTTACAATAATCACTACAACAGGTAATGTATCAAGGATTGGAAGTGTGGTAAAATATAGCCACAAATTATATGCCACAGAACAGTGAAAATCCCTACCATGTAGTGGAAATAAGCACTAAGTTAGACCACTAAAAACATGGACTATAATTACAAACCCTCACCAAAAGTTGAACATCAATCGTTAAATTGAAAATGCAGCAAAACCTCTAGAGTTTACAGGTGCTTAATTTTTGGTAAATGATGCTCGAGGAGCAAAGATTCCAAGTGAAAGTCTAATGCAGGTCGGGTTGTGACTTGCAGAACCGCCAAAGCACTAGAAAGGGAGCAAATGAGTTGGGAGAAACACTGAGTGGAGGAGTTAGTTACCAAAAACTAACCCAGTCAATAACAACCATCGATTATAGGTGCAGACCAGATGGATGGTGGATGTAACCCCAATGCATTAAGACTGTAGCCTTGTCACATTAAATCATATCACATGTGATAGCCCCCATTTATAGAGATTTGAAATATTTATGATTGAGAAATGTCAGAGGAGAAAGGCATGAATAACATTGTAATCAAACGCATAACCTAAGTAACAAGGAAGCCAACCACTACACATTCCACAACATGTTGGAATAATATGGCTATAAATACTATAAATGTAAATATAAATAAACCCAAACTGTATAACAAGAAAAAGGGCATAAGGGGTTTCATAATTAACAATGACCAAGACTATGGTATGGTAAATTTGTAAGTAGGCAGTTCATAGCTCTACCTTATAAACAAGACAATAAGTTCGACTATGGTAAGGTTCCATGTGTTAAGTGTTAAAAATTTATCGAGAAAAACACCCATTTATAACAAAACCAAAGATTGGTGTGTCAATCTGGCACAAATACCAGCCAAGAGCCT
Source organism: Pinus albicaulis (assembly GCA_034641835.2). Taxonomy (NCBI): domain Eukaryota; kingdom Viridiplantae; phylum Streptophyta; class Pinopsida; order Pinales; family Pinaceae; genus Pinus; species Pinus albicaulis. The sequence continues at coordinate 1,173,077,226 of CM076577.1, forward strand.
AGTCATGGATATTGTAGTGGCTGACATTCCCCAAAAATATGGCATTCTCTTATCTATATCATGGGGAGCCAAACTCGAAGGAACCCTCCAAATGGACATGACATTTTCTACCATCCCAGTCTTTAACCAAACAAGAAGACTTTACAGAAAATCTCACATGAAGTACATGGTAAGCAGCCAAGACAAGCCAAACAACACCCCTCTCTATTCTATCCATTCATACCTTGGCTCATTTATCTTGTACAATCAAGATGACATTAATGAACAAGTAAATGAAAAAGAGGAAGAACTAGACCTTTCAGGACAATCAAACCAAACACCAAATGAAGAACATAACAGTCAAAACCCTTTTAGTCATGAACAACAACATAATGGAGACTCTGAACTTGAAACTCTTTGGAACATGAGCTTTGATGGCTCTTGTGGCAAAGCTGGTTCAGGAGCAGGTGTTTGGATGCACAACACCAATGAAGGTCACTCCTACAAACTAGATTTTCAATGTACAAACAATATTGCAGAGTATGAAGCTCTTCTCCTAGGATTACACTTGTTGAAAAACATAGGAGCTAAGAATATTTCTATTCAAGGAGATTCCGAGCTAATCATTAGGAAAATTAAAGGAGAATATTCAGCCAAGTATCCTAGGCTAAGAGAATATAGGAATTCTATATTATATCTCCTGAAAACTTTTGAGAAATATGAACTTTCCGCTATCCCAAGAGCTCAAAACATCCTTGCCAATGAACTAGCCTTTAATGCCAACACTTTCCAACTACCTCATGCCAATGAACAATACATAGTAAAAGTCAAAAGAAGACCAACAGTACCTGATAACACAGATCATTGTCAAGTTTTTGAAGGAGACAAACACATTGAATAATTATTACAATCCAAAAATTAATTTGAAATACCAAAACCAAGCTTAGATCATGAAGAAGATTGCTCTAATGAAGAGCAAACACACAAAACATAGCCACCTTCTACTGCTGATATAAATCTGTTAGAACACCTTCATGAGGCCGAATTTTGTGGGGATCTGGATCAAAAGGACCTTGAGGTTTTTCAATGTAATGACAATATATTACCAAGAGGTCTTGCTCCCTTAGAAGAGTTGTTTTCTTTCAATGATGTTGCTAGGAAGCCAAAAATGGAATCCACCGAAACTGATGTAGAAGAATGCAACATAGGCAGTGTATAAAAACTTAAAATGATAAAGCTATCCAAAACTCTGCCACCTCACATAAAATAGAAATACATTGAGCTGCTCAAAAAATTTAAAGATGTGTTTTCATGGGGCTATAAGGACTTGAAGTCCTATGATACAAACATCATTCAGCATAAGATTCCTCTCAAGGAAAACCAAAAACCATTCAAGCAGAAATTGAGAAGGATAAACCCTATCCTAGTGCCTATGGTTGAGAAGGAAATAAAGAATATTTATGATGTTGGAATCATAGTCCCACTTAGGTACTCAGAATGGGTTTTAAACCTTGTGTTAGTAAGAAAGAAAACAGGGGAGATTAGGCTATGCATAGATTTTAGAAACTTAAACAAATCCTCCCTAAAAGACAACTACCCTTTACCCAAGATGTATCATATACTACAAATGGTAGTAGGCTCTAAAATAATATCATTTCTTGATGGCTTTTTAGGGTATAACCAAGTGCTAGTACACCCAAATGATCAGCAAAAACCGCTTTCGCTACACCTTGGGGCACATTCATGTATGTCAAAATGCCTTTTGAGTTAATGAAAGTCGAGGCCACTTTTCAAAGAGCCATGGACATTTCTTTTTTCGAAGACATAGGTTAATTCATTGTGATATACCTTGATGACATCACTATCTACTCTGAAACCGATGAAGAACACATAGTTCACTTAAGAAAGGTCTTTGAGAAATGTAGAAAGTATGGATCATCTTTAAATCCTAAGAAAACTATGTTTGGTCTTCAAGAAGGAAAACTCTTAGGCCACATCATATTTGAAGAAGGCATTAATATAGACCCAAAAAGGGTTGAGGGTATATTACAGATCATTCACCCTAGGAATATCAAAGAGTTGCAATCTTTCATTGGAAAGATCAACTTCCTAAGAAGGCTCATACCAAACCTTGCAGAACTCCTAAGAAACATTACAAACATGTTGAAAAGAGAAATAGGAGTGAAATGGGCCACAAAAGCAAAACATTCCTTTGAAAAGGTAAAACAAGCACTTACCCAAACACTAATTCTAATCAGCCCTGACTTTACCAAGGACTTCTTCATCTTCTCATTTGCATCAGAACACACAATTGTTGTAGTATTGCTACAACAGAACATAATGGGACAAGAATAGCACATAGCTTTCTTCATCAAGTCACTAATGGCTGCACCTCTGAAGTATAACATCATGCAAAAACAAGCCTTTGCCTTTATCAAAGCATTGAAAGATTTCAGAGTTTACATCTTGCATTCACATGTCATTGTTTTTTTTCCACATACAGTTATCAAGGACATACTGAAACAAGATCCTAATGGTAAAAGGGGTAATTGGATTGTTTTCATCTTAGAATATGATCTAGAAATCAGGCCCACTAAACTAATCAAAGGACAAGGACTTGCCAAACTCATGGCTGAAGCAAACTTTCAAGCACTAAACATAAACATGATACATTCCTTGGATGAACAAGAGGAACTGGTGACTCCACCCATTGAAGAAGAGTTTCTGAACTCACTTTAGTATGCTGATATATTACATGTGCTTTTTAATCTAAATGCTCCTCCTTGTTTGTCCAAAACAAAGGCTAGATTCTTGAAACTATAGGCTGTAAATTTTTGCATTCTAGATAAGTTTTGTATTGGAAAAATTTTTTTGGTATCTTGCTTAAATGTTTGCTTGAATATGATGCAAATAGAATCGCGCATGAGTTTCATGAAGGAGAATGTGGAGGTCATCTCTATTTGAAAACAATTGCCAACAAAATCCTTAGAGTTGGTTTCTATTGGCCCGCTCTTTTCCCTAATATCCACAAGATAGTAATGACTTGCCATAAATGTCAAATATTTGATGGAAAGATAAAACTATTTCCTTTGCCTTTGCACCCTATCAGTGTTGAAACTCCTTTTCAACAATGGGGTTTGGATTTCATTGGAGAAATCCACCCTGCCTCATCTGCCCAACACAAATGGATCCTCACTGCAATTGAATATTTCACCAAATGGATAGAAGCCATCCCTTCAAGGAATGCCACCAACTTAGTAATCATCAAATTCCTTGAAACCAACATCTTGTCCAAATTTGGCTGTCCTAGAAATATCATCACCGATAATGTTGTTGCATTTAAGTCCAAGAAAATGGTAGACTTTTGCCACAAGTATCACATTACATTAGGGAATTCTAAAACTTATTACCCTCAAGGTAATGGGTTGGTTGAGTCCTATAACAAAATTTTTGTAAACATCATCAAGAAGCTACTGGAAGAGAACAAAAATTCATGGCATAGAAAATTGGTGCATGCACTACAGGCTGACAGATTAACAAGAAAAAATGAATTAACATGTCTCCCTATCAGCTATTGTATGGCATGGATGCAGAAGTTTCCAACATCCTTAGGAGTCCCGGTGATGAGGCTTCTTCAAGAGGTATAATTAAAGGAGAATGATATACACATAAATTTGAACCAAACCATTCAATTGCAGCAATCAAGGGAAGAAGTTTACAACAGAACATAAGCAGTGCAAGAAATCATCAAGAATATTTTTGATAAGAGGACTAAGGCCAATGATTTTCGGATTGGAGACAAAGTGCTGAAGTGGGATTCAAGAAGAGAGGACAAAGGCAAGCATGGAAAATTTGAAAATCTATCGAAGGGTCCATACATCATCCATTCAACAAGAGGTAACAATGCATTATTCCTACAAGAACTGGATGGAACAGATTTATTTGTAGGTCCTGTCAATGGCAAGATGCTCAAGCACTATTTTTATTGAAGTTCTTAGTTTTAAGCCTCATTCATTGTAGATAACACTGCTTGATTCAAAGATCAGAAAAATGAAAACACAAAAACAAAGAAAAGAAGAAAAAGAGGACAGGTTTAAAAGAAAGGTACATCCCCATAACAAAAAAGAATGTGTCTGAAAGTGTGCAAGTCCAAATTACATTGCTTTTGAAGAAAAGAAGTCTTGTTCAGTCATTCAGCATAATCATGTTTGGACATGTTTTAAATTTCTGCTGATAAGATAGAAAATGAGGATTTTCCAAACCATTTAAACTTGGCTCATCAGTAGACTAGGTTAGGAAAATATGTTGGTTCCCAAAGCTCAAATCTAAACCAAAGAGAAAGGAGAGGGATTAATGAAAAAGTTTTGAATTATAGCCCTCAAGTTTCTAAGTTTTACTTGTGCAAAAATAAACTCTATGTGCAGCTTGTCCAAAATGCCACAACCCATGACAAATCAAATTGCTTAGCCTTGGTTTGGTCATGTTCTAAATTACATGTTAGTAGATTAGAGAATGAAGATTTTTCAAACTGTTTAACCTTGACAGATAAGTATATTAGGTATAGAATAAAGAGTTCATCAACATAATCTGAGCTCTTGGAAGTGATAAGGGTAGACATAGATATTTTTTATGCTTTCAAAAGAAAACGATGTCAAGGGTTTGCCAATCCAAGTGCACCAAGAAGAAGAAAAAATGTTAGGAAAAGTATGATGGGTAGGTAGAATTGGTATTGAAGAAATCATGTATTTTCATATTTTAAGATCACAACTTCAAAATACAAGAGAAAATCAGCAAATAAAGGAAGAGGGATCTTCCAAGTACAAGTAAGGTATTGATCTTCAAAACTCAGAGTTCTGAACTCTGAGGTTTTTAACACCTCCTGAAAAGGAGTTGCCCTCCCCAAGTGGAGCCACTGTTATTCATCAGTATTTTTCACTATCTTTAGATGAATATAGGATGGTTTTAGATTTCTAAAAACAACATTCCTTGAATATTGTGAGTTTTAGAAATCTCACTGCCTTCGTTATCCTTTTTCAAACTTTTTCACTATTTTATCAGATTGCCATTTCATGGTCACCCTGTCACTCCTACAAACTCATTATAGGCTTACACCTCTCATTCTCATCCTTATTGCCTTCATAAAATATTCTTCTCATGATCCCCAGGTCCCTCAAGCATTGATGGCCTCAAAACTATCTATGTAGGCTCTTTAGATAAATCAAGTACATTGGATTTTGGATCTTCAATACAACACTTTTGACCATACTCTGTTTTTACTTAAAGGTTTCCAAGCCAAATTTCAGCCAAAATCAGGTCAAAGGACACTTCCACTAGGTCATTAGGGTTGTTACATGTCCAAGTTCGTCCATGGATGTTTCAGGCGGTGCTTTTCCTTGCTAGAATCTAGCTCAGATATAATATAAGGTCCACACATGGTTATTCAAGAAAGACCTAAAGAGTTTCCAAAGAAGACTATCATTCAGTTCAAAGTCTGCACATGAGGAAAATGGACAAACTTTGGCACTTCTATAGGAGTGTTGAAAGGTCCATCAACAGAAAGTACTGATAAGGTAGATGGTCTGCTCTTGAATGAAAACAACTTACAACAAAGGAAATAATGAAAACAACTTACAGCAAAGGAAATAATGAAAACAACTTACAACAAAGGAAAGGGAAACAATTTGGTCTTGACTAGGAGAACTAGGGTTTTGAACTTGATGGTCCAGATGAATGACCAAACAGTGATCAATTGCAGAAATGACATACAGGAAGCACACAAGGCCAAACATGAAGAAATTCTATCAGAGACTATTGATGAGAATTGGAAAAGGATAAGGTGAACTGGACAGAAATGAATGAACTTGCAAAGGCTACAGATAACTTAGAAGACAACATTGATGATTTGTTGTCAAGCACTCCAAACACCTAGGGTTTTGAGAAAGTGGCCAAAAGGAAGGTGAAAAGATGAGCTGAGCTCCATGGTGGAAACAAGAGAAGATTTTGAAGATGCCACTGTGTGATCAGATCCTAAAATTGTCAAAATGAGCTTGTCATGCCTAAATGAGCAAAAGATGATTCAAACTCCATGGGGGGAGAAAAATAGGATTTTCAAGATGTTGCTACTATGTAAACATCCTAAGGTTGTCAAAATTGAATTTATCATGCCTCAAGGAGCAAAAGGAAGAGCCACCTCAATGTTTTCAGTCACCTATAAGCAAAAGTGTTAAATGACATCAGTGAAAAAGAAAAAGACTTGCAAACTTTAGAAAGTGGGTTTCAAAGATTAAATCAAAATTTTATGAGCCTATAAAGGTCCATCTAACATTTTAAATAAATCATTGTTTCTTTGCAAATCATTGGAAGTTTCGAGCAGTGAATAATTTGCGAGTTTTCAAGTCAAAATTAGACAAATTTGCCTGGCGTTGCGCCCTTGGAAAATTTCCTCCATACAAATTACATTGGCGTTGCGCACCTGGAAGTGAGCAATGCGCGCTAGGGAAGGCGTTGCACTCTTACCCGACACACTCTGTGCAAATTTTATAAGGTGTTGTGCACTCAGCCTTGGCGTTGCGCCCTTGGCTAGAAAGGGTTTCTAAGCCCCTAACCATTCATACCACTTCAAAAAACCTTTCAAATTTCCTCCAAAGTCTTCTAAAGCAATGGTAAGAGATAATTACCTGATATACACTCATCTTCAAGCTATTTTGGTGAAATTTTAAATGAATGAGATCATACCCTAAGAGAAACCCTAAAATTTCAAAGTTTGAAATCATTGTTTGAACCTCATTTCATCTTTGTAGATAGACTGTCAGTGATAGAAAGGGTAATTGCACAGCTGGAGGGTTTTCATTGATTTTTTTTAGCCTCTCACTCACTCTCATACACTTATACCATCACTCACTCATTCCCTCACTTTCAAGGGTGCCTTTTCATTTACCATCCCTTCATCTAATTTCCTTTTACACTCCAGGGTTTTATAAAAGCAGAGTTTACAATGTCAGAGGACAGTGGCAGTGGTGGATAGGCCCAAATGCCAAGGAGGCATGAGCACAAAGGAGGAAAGATAAATAGATTTGAATCCCTCAACACAAGGGAGCTAATGGCATCTCCCATTACTGTTTCCTGTTTCAAGCATGTAGAATGCTATGAATTTTGTGAAAAGGTGCAGCAAGTGAAAAACCACCCTGAGCTAACCAGACTATTTATCATTAACTTGCATGAAAAAAAATTTAATCATGCAGGGGTCACCTTGGAATTATCTACAGATGCCATTGTCAATGCCACAGGCATACCTAGTGTGGGTGAGAAATGGTTCAAATAGGAAAACCTAGACATGAGCTACTTTGAACCCCACTTAAAACATAGGTATAAAGACCACCACAAGTCTATCTTTCCTTTTTCACATCTTCTTGATAGATATGCACCCATGATGAGGATCATAATGAAATATATCACATGTAAGAGAAGATTCTCCCGCCTTTACTCATATCACATCAGGCTTCTTATGCACTTTACTAGAGTGAGGATGCTGCATATACCATATGACCTCTACAGAAGCATTGACAAAATGGCCTATATAGTGAAAAAGAGAGATTTCCCTCAGCAGATGCAAAGCCTATTCCATCACTCACTGATCAAGATGGTGGTTATGCACCAACTACAGCAGAAAGACATTCCATGGGAGACCTTAATTTCCTATGAATTTTTCACTACTCCACAAGGCCACCATTAGAAAGATGTTCCTTCATCTTCTCATCCTCCCATTCCTACTTCTCCATCACATACCACATATCATGCATCACTATCCACTCACATTCCATCACCCCATGATGATCCTTCCACATCTCCACTCACTCACATTCCATCACCTCATGAAGACACTCCTTCATCACCTTCCCACAACACTTCATCCTCATCTCATGATACCACAACATCAAACAATGAAGGAAGTAGTGAAGCAGATGACAGTAATGCAGATGGTGGTGAGGAAGAAAGCAATGAGGCAGATGGTAGTGAGGAAAAGAGCAAGGAGACAAATGACACTGAGATGGTTGACATAGAGCCTTTTCCTTTGATATATCAAAGAGGCCATAGGCAGGTGTTTTCTCCACAGATTGTGGAAGGGGCCCTGCCTTCATCATCAGCAAAGCAGGTTGACAAAGGTAAGGAAAAGGTGGCAGAGAAGGTCATGGTTGAAAAAGAGGATGAGCATGAAATTGAACAAGAGTTTCAAATTGTTGACCTTGAGAGAGAAGATGAGGATATGATCACAAACATGCTGCTCAAAAGCAAAGATGCCCAGATTAGGGATCTACAAGCCAATCTTGGTAGGGATAAGAATGTAATAAACTTCCTTGAGGTAGAAAACCAGCAATTAGAGAAAAAGAAAGCCATCTATGAGGTCAAGGCAATCAAAGCCCGGAAAGAGGCTGGAAAGGCCAAGGCTAAGCTAGATGAGGCCTTGGGAACTTTTGATGACACTGAAGAAGAGGAAGAATAACTTCCTAGGAGGAGGCCAAGGACAATTGGTCTGAAGAAATATTTAGCCAAGGAAAGAAAGCAAGAGACAGCCTTGGCAGAGCAACTCACTCTAAGTGAGCTACTTGCCATGGAAATCAACTATGATAGGGAACCTTGGCTAGATAGAGAAAATGTACACTTAGAGGGTTAGCTGGAAAAGGCCAAGAGAGACCTTGACATGAAAATGAAGATGGCAAAGAATTATGCCATGAGGAATATAATTGCAAGGGCCAAGCTCAAAAGAGCCCTTGCAAAGATTCAAGCCCTAAAAGAGGCAAAGGACAAAGAAAAACTTGACATTCTTGCTGATGCATCCCTACAAGCATCTAAAACATGATCAGCAAGGTAAATCCAAATTTTGGCATCTTTTTGCAAATTTTGAGTTTTTCACTGTTTGGCTAGCAGAAAAAAGGGCCAAACGTGTAGCGCCACTGGCGCTGCGCTCTTTTTTGGGGCACTCAAATGAGTAAAACTCAACATTTCCATGATCCTTAGGCCAAGTAAATCAGCCTCACCAAGTTTCAATTCATTTGGAGCAGAACTAGTCCCTCAAAAGGGCCACAAACAAGCAAAAAAACACATTTCTGCCCTCTTTTCAGCACTGGCGCTACACCCTGAGAAGTCTTGGGATAAATGGTTTTTTACTAAGTAAATGGACACCAAACTGAAAATTAAAGGCAATTTTGGAAACTAGATAGGACAGGCTTTCCAATGAGCTATCATGGAGCTCATTTGGACACTGGGAAGGCCTCCAAATCTCAGCTACAGAAAGAGAAATTTTCCCAGTTTTGGCACTGCGCACTTGGCCTGGCACTGCGCCCTTGAACCTTGGCGCTATGCCCTTGCCAGAAATTCAACAAAAGACACTTTGATTTATTGAAAAATATATTTTGGGGGTTTTGAAGGCAAATCACTCTAGAGTTAGCTGAGGAGTTATGTTAAAATTTATTTTTGCATTTATTAACTTCGGATATTTTTTCCTTGGGCCTTGCATGGCCTCATAGGACACAATGACATTTATGTGTAATTAATGACTTATAAAACCCTATCTAGGGTTTTTATCCTCCTTTGCAAGTTAAACTCTACATGGAGGCTTCATTGTTTTTATTGGTTGATTGTTGAGTTGAATATCATAGACTTGGAGTTGAGAAGAAATTGACTTTGGAGTTTTGTGAATGCTTTGATTTGAATGGCAATGGAGCAAGAAAATTTGTAAGATTCATGAACATGGTTAATGGTGATGTCTTTCTTATTTATTACTTGTCTTCTTATGTTTTCATATTGTTTCATCTTTTCTCATGCAGTAGAACAAAAATTTTAGGTTAAGACATGTTGTTTAGAGGAACCTTAACTATATCTACTTTCTATTGCTTAGATGTTTTCCTCTACTAAGTTTTCTTGACGAAATTAGGAGTTCCCTATTTCTCCATGTTCATCTAGTTTGTTTCCTTGAGATTAAATCAGTAGATTATGGCTAAAGAAGTTTATGGTTTGCCCTGTCCTTTGGTTTTGCTTGAAATGTTGTTCTCAAGGATTTCTTTTAAGTTTACTAATTAGGGTTTAGGCTAAATAAATTTATGGGTTTCCCTTTCCTTTAGTCTATCTTGAAATGGTTGCTTTGAAGGTCTTACAGATTGATTAAGGAATTTAGGAGTTCCCTACTCTTTAATTATTACTTATGTGTTACCTTGAATGTTTTCTTTCTCTAAAGGTAGATAGCTAGAGAAATTAGGAGTTCCCTACTCTCTAGGGTTTGTTGGATTGTTGTCTTAATGTTTACTTGTTAGGGTTTGGTTAAAGAAGTTTATGGTGTGCCATATCCTTTGATTCTTTCTTATGCATAGTGTTCTTAAAGACTCTTCTTGTTATAGTATGTGTTAATTTCCCTTTAAACCTATTGATTTCACAACTTCATGTTCATTTCACACTCATTTAACCTATTTAGATCCATTTGGCTTTGTTAACTTGCCCTATGAAACACCCTTGACCTATTGTTGCACTTTTCAAGACCTTTTGCAGACTCCATATCCCAATGGTTTGAATCTCTCTTACTCTATCTGTTCTGTTTAACAACCCAACCAAACAAAAACAAACAAACAAACCCTATCATTATAACTAGCCTAAAATAAAAACCCTAAAAACAATCAAGTTACATCTTTCACACAAATATAGAGATAGCCCTCTCTTAGTCCAAGAAGGCTAGGTCCTAGGGCTCCAAAGTTTGTTTGATGTTACCCCTGTTCATTTGGTCTTTCCAATTTGACAAATTACGGGGACCTAACATATATGTGTATTAATTATTTTTTTATTTAACAATACTAATCATAATATTTTAAAGTAAAGTCAAATTTATTTAATCTTTATGATCTATTTAATTTTAATTACAATGAAGTAGATAATTTGATATTTATAATAATTCATGTTTGTCAACCTTTTGTAACTATTTAATTTACATAAATATACTTAACAAAATAAATGAATTCATATATATATGTTGAATAATTGATTAACACCTATCAACTTAGTATTATTGAACTTAAAGTATACTCTTAGAATTAAATTAACATTTATAGTAATAACTATTTTATACTATATTTCTTTTTTTTAATTCTACTTCTCTTATTATGATGATCAAGTGCATATATATTGTTGAAAAATAAAAATAAAATCAAATTTAATACCTTAATTACACCTATTCATCGCAAAAAAAATCCACATGAAAGCATTGAACCAGAGAAATAACAGACAAATGCTAACCTGCTCTAGAGTGAGAGACGCCACGCTTATAATATTTTTAGATTCATCATTTCCACACTAAATTTTAATTTAGGCACACGTCGTCCACTCGCCTTGGTCGGGTGTGCTTCACTCGCATTAGGTCACGACATTGTTGTTTGGGTTTTTGTCCGTTTCTCGAAGTCAACCCCTCCTGAAAGTGACACGTCACTGTTTTCTTTTAAATATTCCACACCTCTATACTTTAACATGTCGTTTTCTACCAACGTCGACCTCTCTTGGGCAGCGGTAGGTCACTGGCTTCTTTTAAATATTCCACACCTCCATATATAGCTTAACATTAGTGCCACCTGATCTCAAGATAAATAAATATCGATCACTACTGTAAGAAAAAATTGCATATATTTTCACTGCTCTAGATTCCACTAAGGCATTCCATTTTCGTTATACATGTGGCCCGCACACCCCATCCCAACTCTAGGCCCACTTTCTTCCCTTCGATGGACCATTTCTGGCTCTGCTTTTTGTTGTTTATATAGTCTGGACCATTTTCTTTTCTTTTTTCTTGAATATAGTCCTGCATCATTTCAATCCATGTGAATCTCACATATTTTTCCAAGAATATGATTGACACCACTGCCACAAGAATGGATGCCAACCACAAAAGTTTCCAATTTACTGATCCACGCTACCTCGCCCCCGATTGTTTTACTCAAGTCTGATTCTTTGCCTCACCAAACATTGAGCTTCCGATCCTCGACGATCATCGCCAACAAGTCTTGCGGATCTTCATCGACTTGTCGGATCCTCCTTGAGAAGAATTGTTGACAATTGTAGCCCCCATCGCATTTTCCTCAACATAACATTTTCCTTCTCGAAATCTCTCCCTACAGGAGGTATCTACTTGACTGGATATTTCCATTTTGTCTCCTCTTTTCTTCTACATTTGTGGTTGCTCCACAATTTGCTAAGGCTGCTTATGAGGCTCCATTTTGAGAGGTAAATCATGCTCCCTCTCAACCACCAAGTCTTTAACATTTTCCTAACTCTTCAAGGCTTTGAATGCATCTTCAACCTCAATTTCATATAGGTTATTGACTCACACATCGATCTGCTTCACCTATCCTGTGGTGATGTGTCTAAGGAAAACCTTCCCTTTGTTAAATATAAAATCATAGGCATGGTCTTTCAATATTGTGATGGAACCCATATTATTTTTTAGACCCGGTATAAACATCACATCCTTGAGCCTGAGAGGGGAGTCATACTCCCTCTGAAAAGTAATTGTATCGATATTCTTCGTGCTATACCTTCCATCATCTCCAAAATCTATGTTTTTCTTGATGCCTTTCTCTTCCAAGTTAGTGAAGAAATATTTATTCCCTGTCATGTGGAACGAGGCACCGATGTTGATATAGTACATTATTCCCATTACAGTTCTTTCCATGCATGAAATGAGAGTAAAATAAAGCTTGAATTTTGAAGCTCACCTGTTTTTGCTGCTACAGTCTCCTTCTTCTATGGAAATTTCGTGGCATAGTGCCCAAATTCATGATAGTGAAAGCACTTGATATTGAAAAAGTATTTATTATTTCCCTCCTCGACTTGGGACTTCTTTCCCTTGGATTCCTTTCCTTTGCTGACTAATGCAAGGTCCGCTTCCTCTTGTTTGGATGAGGTCCCATCTCTATTGTCCTGCCTTATTTATTCCTGCACTAGATCATACCATAACCGCTCCAAACTTGGTAGTTTTTATCTACCATTCATGGAATCTTGATAACTCTACCATCTCTTGGGAATACCTAATAGAGCTAGAGCTACCAAATATTCTTCTAGAATAGTATTATCGACCTCGCCAATATCATCGTGGAATTGTGTAAACTTGCTCAAGTACTACGAAATTGTGTCATTATTTTGAATCTTGATACTCTAAAGCTTGTCCTTTAGTGTCAGCTTCATGTGGTTACTATTGTTCTCAAACAAGTATGTCATATTTTCCACATTGATAATAGATTTTCTTTCCCATGGCGATTCAATAAAATATGATCTCAAACTCCCTTTAATATGATCCTCCTCACTTTAACCACATCCTTCTTCCACATAGCGATATCCTGGGAATCAGATGTTGGGGGATTTACTACATATTTATTGATTTAATATAGTATCCCATTGGCATCCAATACTTTCTCCATGTGGATCTTCCATGCCACAAAATTTTTGGTTCCTTCCAAAGCATACTCAATCTTGAGTCTGGTGGAAGTCATCTTCTCAGTCCTGGAGAAATCTCGCAACACTGACCTTGAAATTTGAACATCCTGGAGAGAAAACTTCAAATTATATTCTCTACTGTGAATCCATCTCTAATACCATGTATTAATTAATTGTAGATTCAATACTTCTCATGTAATGTTCTAAAACATAAGACTCAAATCTACTCTACTCATCTAAGAAAATCAATTCATAATTGAGAAGCAATATCAAAAGCATGCATCAGAATTTAACATGCATACACGAGGATATATCTAGGGGAAGGAAACTACTCAAAATCACTTCCTATCTATATTACATTAATGAAAAAAAATAGAGAAGAAATACAATGCTTTCTCAAGCATGAGCAACCTCTGCACTAGTAAAATCTATCTCACTGCTTCATAAGCCATCTCTAGTCAATACTTAACCAAACTCCTTCCTACCCAAGTCCCTATTTCCTTATTTTTTTTCCTTGTAAATTAGGCCCTATTATTTAGGGAAATTCCTTATCCATAATTGTGTAACCCTCATATTCCCTTCTCTGACTGTGTGCACCACTTGTACAACTTGGATAATTATACAACAGATGGTACACTTCCCTTGAACTCTAATCTCAATTGAGTAACTCAAATTTCATGTATGCATGAGTTAAGTATTGGTTGATTGATCAGTTAAATCATTTAACATTGAATTTGCACCCCACTACTAGACCTCCTACTAGTTCCTCCAAAAGTTGGAATTAGTTTAACTAACCTTAATTCAATTTAATTGAATTAATTTGTTACAACTAAAATTAAACTCAACCTAGGCTCCTTAAATTTAGGAATCATTATACACAACTCAAGTTAAGGCCTCAAATCGAATTAAATAAGCTAAATGAGTGATAATAACTCAATTAACTCATTCAAGTTGTGTTGTGATGTGGACTTTTTATTTTCTCTTAATTTAATTTGAGGCAAAATTAAATCAAGATTTTATTGATTCCATTTTCAACATTGGCATGTTGTTGCGTGCTGCTAGAGGTTGATTCATTGGTATGATGCACTGGTTGATGATTGATACATATGATGCTTTATGCTTATATGGAGGCATGTATGATCATTTATTGCATTATATTTCAGCCATGTGAGATATATTACTCTAGTCTTTGTGCTTCAATTCTTGTTGCATATTCATATGGAATTGACCCTTTCCCATTGATGTCAAAGGGGGCGAGAATTTGGATCATCTTCAGAGTTGAGGCTTAGTAGAGATCAACCTCACATGTTGTTGAGGTTGACATCAATTCCAAAGGGGGATTTTTCTGGCATTGTAGTGTTGGCATTGGGTTCAACATGGTCATGGTTCCATCTAGCCAATTGAGTTGACATTGGGATGATTGTGTTGGCATTGATGCCAACAAGTATAATGTCATTCAAGTTGGTTTGTGTTGGCATGTGTTTTCATTGATAGAGCTTGTGGTAGCATGATTTATCCTATGATGGTGAAACACTTGATGGCACACTCATGATGTTCATATGATGACATTGGTTTGGTTAATGATTTTGCTACAGGTTTTCATGCATATCTACATTTGATGGAGATGGTTGATGGCACAATAGTTGAGTTGTCAACTAGGTCTTCATTAGGTCTTCATGTATATGCCTGTGGAGATGACTTGGTAGTGATCTGATGGCTTGATGATGGTGCTACAGAGGTATTGTAGTTCTGAAAAAGGTGTTGCAGCGTGTTCATAGGTTTGATGGAGAGTGGAAGACTTGTTGGCATACTTTCCAACATTCTTTTTTGGCCTTCTAGGTAAACTTGGAAGTGAAAATTGGGAGGCATGTTATATCTACTTTCAGATGTGTCAGAGGTTATGTCAGAGGTCTGGAGGCTAGTACAAATGTTGTAGAAGGTTATCTAACTAATGGCAGAGGTTTTTAGTTGAAGGATTGATGTTTTCCCTAATCCTTATCCATAGTCACATGGAGCCAAGCCAATGGGACTGGTTAAAAGGCCTTAGTCACTATCATATAGACCTATGGGAGAAGCTATAGGTATCAGTCACATGGATTTAGTGCTATGGGAGCGAATGAGGGATTTCACTGGATTTTCTCTGCATTCCTCGCGTTGTTCGAAAGGATATTAAGAAGGAAATTCCTAGAGGCTTCCAAAATTGTTTGAAAGGGTTGGAAATGGTTTGAAAAGGTCCTCTAATGATGTGACTTCATTTAGTGTACTAGTAGTGACCTTAGTGGATTGATTTGGTCTAGTTTTTGCACCTTTTATCCTAGCCCCAAGCTCAATTTCACCCTACAGGTTTTGTATACTTGATCTTGGAGCTGAGCATTGGTTGACTGTGAGTTGAAGGAATGTGTAAGTGAGTGAGAAGGTTGCAGAGAAGTAATGCATGATTCATACCTATTGAAGGGCATAGATGTTTTATTCTATGAGTTTTGTTACTTAATAGTGAGCATATCTGAAGCATGATTCAATATAGTTCATAATTGAAGTTGTTGGAGTAAAGATTGGTTGGCGAGTTTTGTATGTTGCTGGAGTATATGTTGGTGATCCTCTCACATTTTTTTTGAAGGATTTGTTTATCCATTTGGTGCATAGCCTTATTGTTGTAATTTTTTAATTGTAGTATGCAACAGTTACTTTCTGATGTGAGGGTTTGATATATGTTTGTATTCTATTTATTGTGGCCGCAATTTTTCTATTAGAGAGGACATGTTTTTGTGGACTTAATTTTTTTTTGATGATGATGATATCTTTTTGTTGATATCTTGTTGTTGAATTCTTGTTGCGTAGAGAGTCTTGGATCCAATTTGAAAATAGATGAAAGGAGTTCCACATAGTGGTAGAGGAGCATTGACTTCATGAGAGAGGAGGAGGGATATCGAAGCTTCAGTGAAAGGAACAATTTTCTCATCCAATGGTAATTGGATAGTCCAATTAGAGTTTGGCTATTATCGTTGATCGTGGTGGACTTTAGCAGATGGTAGTTTGTAGAACCGTAGAGAAAAGACTCTCCTAAGTTGATCACTAGTATCGAGTATTCTAGTTGATAGGTGTTGGAATTATGTATATGAGGTTGAGTCTCCATGCTGATGAGAGTCATCTAGCTATGTAAAAGGCCAATTGCTTGACTAATAGAAATTCAAAGCATAAAAACACCAGTAAGGGTGTTTTTTTTCTCGATTGGGGGTTTTCCACCAGATATCTTGTGTCTCATGTGTTGATACTTTCTTCTGTTCTTGTTTATGATTATGTTTTCTCATATGGTTTATGAATAGATCTGCATTTTTTAATGAGTTGTTGCTAATTAAGTGTGTGTGATTTAGTAAAGGAAACAAAAGAAAAAAATTTAGTAATAAGACACACTATTGATTCACACACCCCTCCACCTCCCCACCTCTTAGTAGTGGTCAAATGTTTCTAACAAGTTCTAGTATTGTTTTTATTTTAAACGTAAACATGTGCAATAACTAGAGTTAATAAGTAGGGGCATTGATTAGTTCCAAGTTGAACTAGTCACTAGCTTATTAGCCTAGAACAATCCAGAGCCCGGATAGCAGAATCTAGAAGGAAAGGGGAGGAAATATATTTTTCATAAACCCACCAAGGGATTCGAGATTTAAGTTTATAAATATATCTTGAAATATAAAAGTACTGGTAGCTATATAATTATATATATAATGACAATGTAAACAAAGTTTCAAGGAGATTCATATTAACTTCTTATGGAACAATAAGCCAACAGGTTCCAATCGACATAATAAAAACAATAACTATTAATCAGAACCAATGGTATTGTTCCTTGTGTTAGATCAAGGAAGCGGTTGAAAATCAGACGACTTATGTGTTGGAATCAAGATTGTCATTAGACCAAAACTCGCAGGCATTAATCTTCGCTATAATCGCGAGAGCTAGGATCCACGAGAGGCGGTTATTCCATGTTGCAAAACACACGGGGAGCGCTGAACCAATTTTCAACAATCTCTCCCCCAACGGGAGCCACGTGAGTTTTGAACTCAAGACCTATCACTCTAATACCACTTGTTGGAATCACGATTGTTGTTAGACCAAAACCCGCAGGCGATAGTCTCTGCTACAATCGCCAGAGTTAGGAGGTGATTAGTCCATGTCATGAAACACATGGGGAGTTTTGAACCATTGTCCAACATTATGAAAAAATTTAAACCTAAAACTAGAAGTAGTAAATAAAATTTTAAAGAGCAATATTCAACAGAATAATATAGACATAAGACTATCACACAACGAAAAATTCATTGAACTTCTTTGTCATTGAAGGAAAATACCTTTAATAAGTTACAAAAAAAAAACTAAGAATATTAAGTGTTGGTCCAAATTTGTGCCGAAGTAGCCATAACTTCTATAAATTACCACAAAAGATTGAAAGTAATGTACAATATTGACTCTTAATTACAATACAAAAAGAGGTCATGGAAAGGACGCTGAGGAATCAATAAATCCTAATAAACTTTAAGGGAACATGGCCAAATTATTTTAATAAGTCATCCTAAATCCAAGGATCCCAGAAGTCATGGTTCAAGATGGACCTTAAACAAAAAGAGGAGGTTCAGGGTTAGGAAACTTCGTTAATAATACGAATGCAAACCCTCGCTCCCAACAATAGGCTAAATGAATACTTGCACAATCACCAAAGGAAAAGGTAATGGAAATTAGGAGCACTGTAGAGGAAATTAAGTGAATAATAATAAAAACTGAGAAAAGAGTCACACTGACTGGTACTTGTAAGGGGATTGGTATTTCCTCACTGATGCAAAAGAGGGTCTCGACTAAAATGAAACATTATCGCCATATCTGTAAAAACTTATTCATCTTAACCTGCATAAACCCAAAATATCCAATTTAGATTCCAAATTTAAGCAAGAGTCTAAAGTCCATAAAATAAGTAAGAGAATAACAGAGGAGAAATTGGTTACCTGCAACTAATTTCCCATGTTAAATCTCCAGAAGTTGCCTTGGAACCAAAAAAAACATGAAAACAAACCTTGGCTTGAATAACGATAAAGGAAAAGAAAGTAATACACAATTTATATGCCCTTACCTCAGCAGACGAGTGTTGAAACCTAGAAATTAGATGACCGTTGGCCCACGCCAATAGTCAGTGTCATCTGGCCGCTTGTATGGATGAATGAAGGATGCATATGAATATGCCAATTTGTCAGAACTCGCTAAGAAATTCACCGAAATATGCCTAGAAGATAAAATATAACAGATGCAGAGTAAGAAGAGAAAGAAGAGTCAAACACAGGACCGGTAATAGTTGCAGAATTAAGATGATCAGACTATTAAAGTACTTACTACAGCGAGTAATGTATCAAGGATTGGAAGTGTGGGAAAATATAGCCACAATTTATATGCCACAGAATCGTGAAAAGCCCTATCGTGTAGCGGCAAGAATTAGTAATTTATACCACTGAAAACATGGGCGAGAACTAGAAACCCTCACCAAAAATCTAACATCGCTTATCAAATTGCAAATGCATTGAAATCGCTATATTTTACAAGTACTCACTTTCTGGTGGACGATGTTGGCGGAGCGAAGCTTCCCAACGAAATTCTAATGTAGGTAGGGTTCTGACTTGGAGAACCGTTAGAGCACTGGAAAGGGAGAAAATGAGTCTGAGAGCAACACGACGTGGAGGGGTCAGTTACCAAAAACTAACCTAGTCAATAACAGTCGTTGATTGTAGGCGCGGACCAGATGGACGATAGATGTAGCCGCAATGCATTAAAATTGTAGGGTAGTTACATTAAATTAGATCAAAGTTGTCTACCGAGCCCGTGAAATAGCCCGAACGGCAGAGAATTGCCGGAATCCGGTTAACTAAAACTCGAAAAATCAGGTGCTTGGAGTGTTTAGAATCCATTTTTTATGCTGGAAATGGATTCAGCACTATCAAAAACCCTGAAGGCACTTAAAATATTAAAGTTTAACAACTATAAACAAGATTTTGGGCAAATTTTTGCCAGATTTTCTGAAAATCATTACCGGATTCTGGGTGAAAACACGGCCTTTTTAGACTACGCGAATTAGATCATGTGTGATAGCCCCCATTTATGGAGAGTTTGGAGATTTATGATTGAGGAATGGCAAAGAAGCAAGGCATGAATAAATTTTTAATCAAACACATAACCTAAGTAACTAGGAAGCCAAGCACTACACATTCCATAACATGTCAGAGTAATAAGGCTATAAATACTATAAATTTAAATATAAGTAGACCCAAACCATATAACAAGAAAAAGGGTATAGGGGTTTTCATAATTAAAAATGATCAAGACCATGGTATGGTAAATTTGTAAGTAAATAGTTCATAACTCTACCTTAGAAATAAGACAATAAGTTCGTGTATGGTATGGTTCCATGTGTAAGTGTTAAAGAATTGATCGAACAATTGTGGAAAAACACCCATTTAAAAAAATTATGGAGTTATGTTACAGTGGACCTCGCCCAAAAAGCTTCAATGATAGTGAAAGCACAAATGACGCCCTTGAAGAATTATGGCACTCGAATGTCTGCCTACAATCAACTGATCGGAAGAAAAGTAACCACTTACTGCAGGGATGGTAACTGTAACTCTTACCTATTAACTGTATGGTAACTGCAACTCTTACCACTTACTACAGGGATGGTAATTGCAGGGTTTTCATTATTAAAAATTATCAAGACCATGGTATGGTAAATTTGTAAGTAGACAGTTCATAACTCTACCTTAGAAATAAGACAGTAAGTTTGTGTGTGGTACAGTTCCATGTGTAAGTGTTAAAGAATTGATCGAACAATTGTGGAAAAACACCCATTTAAAAAAATTTATGGAGGTACGTTACAGTGGACCTCGCCCAAAAAGCTTCAACGATAGTGAAAGCACAAATGATGCTCTTAACGAATTGTGGCACTCGAATGTCTACCTACAATCAACCGATTGGAAGAAAAGTAACTCTTACTGCAGGGATGGCAACTGCAACTCATGCCACAAGTCTTCAAAAGGCACTGCGGCTCCTCATTCCGCCATCTCTCTGCTTCTCAAGTCTGTCACCAGAGCCACTGCTGTTATTCTCATCACCATCCCACTGCTGCCCCTGCTTCCCCGTGCGCTCCTTTGGCTGCGCGCTTCCCCTGATGCACGCCCTCCTGCAGCGCGCCCCTCCCTCTAACTCCCTCCTGGCTGCGTTCCCCCCCGTCTGCGCGCTTTCCTGTGGAAAGCCTCCCCTATTTTTTCGATCCCTGTTAGGCGCTATCTAAGGTGGGATACCTTGTTGCGCGCCTTCCAGTAGCACACCTCTTTGCTCTGCGCCCGGCTTCCCTGCCTATACACGTAATCTTCCCCATGGCTTCGCGTTAATGCCAAAATACCATCAGGGGTAGCCAAGGAGGCTCATTCTCAAGGCATTATCACCACGGACAAGATCAATGCTTGGAATCTATTGAAGGTTCCTCTTCTGGCATCCTTTACAGGGAGGCTACCCCGAAAGAAATAATCTCAACTCCGGAGAATCGAAGGGGCAAAAGAGGCCCCAGGAAGTTCACCATTGCGCACTCTGAGCTGCCCATGCCTCAAAAAACCGAGTCTCTCCCTATACATGAGCCAACATATGAGGAGACTGATGTTTAGATAATGGATTCAGATGGAATCTGGACTAGAGTTCCTAATGCCAAGTACCCCGTTGCTCCTATCATCCGCGCAATATCCCTGAAGCCTCTGCGTGCACCAACAGCTGAGGAGAAGGCCATTGCGCGTGATTACGGCTGCATAATCGGGGAGGAGGACCCTACACCAGAAGATGATGAAGGAACATAATGACTGTGTGGTTGCTCGGTTCTTCTCTATTTTTTGTCTCGTCAAGACTTATTATAGCTACTAAGTTTTTATTTGTATTATGAAATTTTTTTTAAAACATGATTGTTTGCCACTACTAAGGGGTTGGTTTCCTCCTCAGAGGCTCTATTTTGAAATATTTTAAGGTTGGGATTGGCTAAGCACAACTTTCCATCTCAGCCCTATGCATATGTAAAGTTTATTTTATGATTAATATAGATTAGCCTAACTTACAAAAAAAAAATGTAGGGGAGTAATGCTTCTTAGTCATTCTCGGATAAGAAAGAGACCCCTTTGTTTAAAGTTATTGTTTATATCTATAGATGCTATGTTTGTGACATGTTTTATTTCTTCAAGAATTGTAGTTCCTACGGTTAATTTTCCACTTAATCGTTGCCATTTCATTGTCCATCCACCACACTGATAGCCTAGATTATCAGGATGGGTCATTGCAACAAGAACCTTGGAAGAATTCTTATCCAAAGGGAGAAAAGGTTATTGGCTGACTTCCCATTTTTCAAAAAGACTAAAGATTTCCTAACAACTTACCTTTCCAACTCCCTGTGTTCCTTGTTGCCAAGTTGATTGGCTAGGGTTAGATTGGCCATCGAATGCTCAAACAGCCCCATGGTGAATTTTACTCTCATTATTCTTCCAACCACATCATTTATTCTAGTCATGGGGATCAAACCACTCTTGAATTGCAAAGAAAAATTGTTAATAAAGTTTTTGAAATTGTAGGGAACCATCACCATGTCAATATTTGCACTCACACCAC
Organism: Pinus albicaulis; assembly: GCA_034641835.2. Taxonomy (NCBI): domain Eukaryota; kingdom Viridiplantae; phylum Streptophyta; class Pinopsida; order Pinales; family Pinaceae; genus Pinus; species Pinus albicaulis. Next base: position 1,173,099,345 of record CM076577.1, read on the forward strand.
AAAAAATGACAAAGAGTAATTAGCAGAAGGTGTGCTAGTTATTCTATCAATACCTTGCCAATATAAAATAATAAATCCCTTGAAGCCCACTTACTTCTTAAGAACACGAGAAACAAGAAAACGGTTAGCGTGCATCTTCCATCCATTCCAACTATAAAGGGAAACCATAATGGTGGAAAGTCCTTTGGAAATGGTATCAAAATAAGCAGCCATGTGGATGTGCACCAATCCTTTATAACCGATTACAGTATTATTCTCATTGATGACCTTGGTTGTTCTTCCATCACCCACAAAATGTTAAGCATAGGCTGCAACATTTGACTTTCCACCTACGAAAGGCACCCCATTCATGGAATTGGTGGGAGGCTACCCCTGCAGGCAAAATATTCTCTCTGTTGTCGCCTTGACAATTTTTGGATACTCGTTGTAGCTTTCATAGCAATGCCCCCATCGAGTATCTCTGCAAACAACAATAAATGGGGAAAATACATATTAAATTCAAGTAGCTCAAACTTACAGACCTGTAATAGCTCTTATTCTTCTAGCCAAATCAAGATCCCTGGTAACTCCAAACCCAACATTGTAAGGGAATATAGTAGCCCCCTAAACATTACTGTTTCCATGCACAACATCAATGCGTCATATCCTAGGGATATGAAGACGAGTCAACATCACACCCTTTTGAAGCTCATCCACCATGTTCATCCATGTGGCTGAAGATGCCTTGGGTGCAGGAGCGCTACCTCCTCCACTCAGTACACTCCCAATGTAGTAGTTTTCATAACATCTGTGTTGGCAAATGTTCTTTTAATCTATGTCATATGAATGATATTCTCTTCCAAAGTCATCTATGCCAGCTAGTCCTCCACTCAAGCAGTTATGGGTGCAACATGATGATTGGACAATTGATGTTTTTTGGGAAACTGGAATAAATAATGATGTACATGATTAGGCCATTCACCCACAAACATCAATTTTATTGTATTCCAAAAAAAAATCATGTGTATTTATATCGTAAAAATTTGAATTATTTTGTACATATTTGGTGAGTCACCAAATTGAGCAATTGGAATAAAATTGCGACCATATAATGTTTTTGTCTGAGCCACCTAGAATCTCATATCCAGATATCTAATTTTTTCTCTTAGATACCAAGATGTTATTGGTTGCTAGTCTGTCTTTCAAATTCTGATAGTTGGATGTCAGGTTGAAGGAAATGCAAAGGGCTATTAAAAGCTAGTTTTGTTAAATGAACAAGCCCTTGATCTTATAAAAAAGGTACCAAATTCTTACTGGAGATACCTCCGTAGGGGAAGAAGTAAGCTTGAGATGATCATACACTTTAGGAAGGAACTCACCTTTCACTTCTGGCAAGATGCCAATAGTTTATAAATGAGAAACGAAGATCGAAAACCTCCCAAGCGATCTAAGCTAGGATGCAAGACAGATAAGACAGTTGTCTTGCATCCTAGCTCACTTGGGAGGTCATACATATTACTTTCTCCTTTATCAACTACTGTTATCATGCCATAAGCCAATTGTGAGGTCCTTCTTAAAGTGGATGATCATCTTAGGGTTACTTATGCCCCCAAAAAAAATTTTAGGAGTCGCATCGCAATTCCGACAGTTGTTTCCATCGTTGGTATGACCCAAACATCGCTAAGACTAGTGTCAGACTATGAACAAATAAGGTGGAAAAAATGTTATGCGAAGTGTCATAATAGCGACGATTGTGGTGTCACTTCCGACGGTTGTTTCCGTCGCTGATATGGCCCAACCGTCACAACAATGTTATGCCAATTGTCGGAATAGTGACGACTATCGTGGCACTTCCGACCATTGTTTCCATCACATTAAAACTAATAGAGCCGGACGTGCGACAACAGACCGTCGGTATTGCGACACCTTGTGGGAAGGCATCGGCGTCATAATACCGACGTCATCACTTGATGTTAGAATAGGGACAATAAATAGCGTGGTTCAAAGATTGACTAAATGAAGACACGTGTCGTGTCTAGTGTCCCTCTACTAGCAATTATTAGAAGTGTCGCATATGCGATGGTACAGGAAGCGACGTTTTGCCCAACCTCAAAGTGTTGCTCTTGGGATGCCTATGTGTTGCAATAGAGACATTTTTGTCGTCGGAAATTGGGCCAAATATGCTAGTGACTTTATATTAAGAATTGAAAAAATGTATACATCTCTCCTATTAAAAAGTAACTAATTATTTTTTTAAATTCCAATTAATTCTCTTAAAAAATTAAAATATTTTATTACAATTAAAATTAATTAATATATTACGTAACATGCATATTATTTAATTTTTTTAGTGGTAAACATCAATTTATCCAATTAGTGCAAACTCTTAAATCTTGAGACCCTGGAGCCATGTGCTCGCCTCAAGCATTAGTAGCAAAGATTGTCAATAGGAGATTATGGTACACTTGTTTAGGTTATATTTATGCATGTAATAATCCTTGGTAGTTTATAAATATTATTTATTTATTTTTACTATAGGTAGTTTATAAATATTCTTTATTTATTTTTATTGTAGTGATTAGTAGACAACTTGAAAAGGATGGATAATGTTAGGATAGATAATGAATATGAAGGTTTATTTTTACTTTTTATTTTTAATTTGGTTATGTCTTGTGAATGAATTATTAGATGCTCAGAAATAGTTCACTCACCAGAGAGTTAAGACAATCAATAATTTCCCTAGAGATAAAAAATCTCAATTAGGTAAAATGGATCCAAGAGGGGGAGAGGGAAGAAACCTCAGGAACCTAGAGACTTGGATCTAGTTGGAGGAGGTCCAAGGGAGGAAATACAATTGATTCCTCGCACAAGAGGTCGTGGACAAAGGACATGATGATGTCATTTAGGGTATTCTTAAGTTGGTTTTTGGCTAGTGGAAACCCTAAGATATAATTGAGAGTTTGTAAATTCCTAGTTGGACTTGTACGGTCTTGATGTTTGAGAACAGACCTTGCTAGGTCATTTTTTATCAACTGTTTTGGAAGTGGAATGGATCAAGGGAGTTCTGGTAGAAGTACCAAAACACATTGGTCGGGAAGTGTAGTATTTTCTCCTCAGTAATATTATGACAACCAAACTGTGTTGGAAACTATATAAGTACTTTGTTACTGTGATCAAATTTATATAAAAAAACATCCTTGTTTTGTATGTTATTTTATTTCTGGATGAAATGGAATTCATATGAATGAATATAAACATTCCAGTTATGTCGAGAACATCCTTATTGTGTCTGTTATTTTATTTCAAATGAAATGGAATTCAGATGAATGAATATAAAAGTTCCAGTATTGTTTTTATTTTTACTATAAACATGTACAATACCTAGTGAATGAATATAAAAGTTCCAGTGTTGTTTCTATTTTTACTGTAAACATGTACAATAACTAGTGTTAACAAGTAGGGGCACTCGTTAGTTCCAAGTTGAACCAGGCATAGTTGATTAACCCAAAACAATCCATAGCCCAGATGGAAGAATCTGGAAGGAAAGAGGATGCAGACTCTTGGAAGGAAAGGGGAGGCAGGCTCTTTGGTAGAAACCCACCAAGGGATTCCATATTTAAGTTTATAAATATATCTTGAAATAAACAAGAAATGGTATATATATTGAATATATAAAAATGGTTTACAAGGAGATTCATATTAACTGGACATAATAAAAATAATAACCATTAATTAAAACCAGTGTTATCATTTTTTGTATTAAGTGGTTGACAATCAGATGACTTATGAACATATTTAAACACAAAACTCGAAGTAATAAATTGCTAAATAAAATTTTAAAGAGAGTGTTATCGTTCTATGTATTAGATCAAAGAGGCAGTTGACAATCAGACGACTTATGAACATATTTAAACACAAAACTCGAAGTAATAAAGTAGTAAATAAAATTTCAAAGAGAAATATTCAACACGATAATATAGAAATTGGATTATCACACAAAACGGATTCATTGAAATTCTTTGTCAATGAAGTAAAATTATTCTGATAAGTTCCAAAAAAAAATAAACTCGAAATATTAAGTGTTGGTCCAAATTTGTGTTGAAGCAGCCATTTCTTCTATAAATTACCACAAAATATTAAAAATAATGTACATTATTTACTCTTAAGTACAGTACAACAAGAGGTCATGTCAATAAGGCTAAGGAATCAATAAATCTTAAAAAACTCTACGGGAACATGGCAAAATGATTTTAATAAATTGTCCTAAATCCAAGAATCCCAGAAGTCATGGTTCAAGATGGACCTAAAACAAAAAGAGCAGGTTCAGGGTTAGGAAACTTGGGTTAGCAAACTTGGTTAATGATATGAATGAAAACAATCTATCCCAACGATAGGCTCAATAAATATTTGCACAATCACCAAAGGAAAAGGTAAAGGAAATTAGGAGCATTACAAAGGAAAAGAAGAGAATAATAACGAAAATTGAGAAAAGGGTCACACCGACCAGTGCCTGTAAGGGGATTTTGGTATTTTGGCGTTGATGCAAAAGAGGGTCTAGGATAAAATGAAACATTATTGACAAACTCGTGAAAATAGATTGATCTTAACCTTCATAAACCCAAAATATCCAATTTAGATTCCAAATTTAAGCAAGAGTCGAAAGTCCATAAAATAGGTCAGAGAATAACAGAGGAGAAATTGGTTACCTGGAACCAAATTCCCATGTTAACTCTCCAAAAGCCTCCTTGGAACAAATAAAAACATGAAAAAAAACCTTGGCTTGAATAGCTATAGAGTAAAAGAAAGGATTACAAAATTTATATGCCCTTACCTAAGAAGATGAGCGTTGAAACCTAGCAATCAGATGGTCGATGCCCCACACCAATAGTCGATGTCACCTCTATGCCTATATGGATGAATGAAGGATGTATATGTATATGATCCAGGTGGATATCAGTGGCCACCCACCTATTCCATTTGGACCTGCACCATCAATTCTTGCAGCTTTTCACTTTCAACACAACTTACTATTTTTAGCAGGTTGTCGGTTCCTAAACTTTCGGAGTCGTTTGGAGGGCCTAATGAGCCACATGGATATCGGTGGCCACCCACCTATTCCATTTGTACTTGCACCATCTGTTCTTTCAGTTTTTTAGTTTCGGCACAACTTACTATCTTTAGCAGTTTTTTGGGTCGTAAACTTCTGGAGCCGTTTTGAGGCCCTAAATGGCATTTTTTGGGAAAACCTGAAGAAACATGGGTCCATGGAACATTCTTGCTCACACCAAAATTTATACTCCTCGGATAGATCTTTCTAACGAGGTATGATGCGCGTCAAATGGAGATCGTATGACAAAGTTACGTCCTCGGGAAGTTGAAACACCAATTTACCCAAACGAGGCCCATAGTTTTGGCGCTTCATCTCCTACGGTTATGTTTTTGGATGTTTAGAGTTTTACATTGTTTATCAACAATAAATAGGCCTTCGAGCCTCATTGTCACATAGTTCAGAGGCATGTAGCCACCACATCTCTTTTCAGAGATAAGCTACCAATACCCTAGCTATTTTATTTCCATTATGTCTGTAAGCATATTTATGTTATGTGATATTAATGAAATGAAGCATTATTTCCACTGCATATCTATTTTTATGTACATTTTCTTTATTTTATTGTGTCCCTGCATAAATCTGGATCAGTGGTATCAGAGCACTCTTCTCTTTCTTTGTTTTTCCTTGCATGTCCCCAACGCGGTCAGGGTATAAGGAGTTAGGGCTCGATCTGATTGAACCCTTGCAAGATCAGCCTCACAAACCCCAACGACCTCCCATGGCGAAAAAAAAAGAAGATGAGGGAGCAAGAGATCCTATCAAAATATTGCTCGAGGAGGCCCTCGAGAAACAAAGGAACGCGATGATGGATAACTTTTCTCAGATCCTTCAACAGATTCCCACCTACAATGCATATGCATCCAACAGCCACTTTGGAGGCGCCACTCCCTTCAAGGTACAGGTAAACTTTGACATTCTTGTATTTGAAGGCCAGATAGATGCAGACACCATCGATAGATGGTTGAATTTTCTAGAAGGGTATTTTTCAGTCCATGATTTCTCCGAACAAGAAAATATTATTTTTTCACTCCTTAAAGTCGCCCCCCTTGTCAAGGATTGGTGGTAAACGTACTGTGAAAAAAAGGACGAGGGGGAACCCTCTCTGTTGTCGATCATACCCACTTGGAATTCATTCTGAGACAGCATCAAGGAACAATATTACCCTGTGGGGAGATATGAGGACAAATACATCCAATGGACCATGCTGCAATAGCAAAGGGATCAAGATGTGCATGAACTGACGAATTTGATCCATACCCTGCGCACAAAGTTGGGTATTAAATATTCAGAGAGAAATTTGGTGCTCAAGTACCGCATCTATCTGCATAGACACATTTAGGAGGAAATGGAGTTCCTCAACATTACATCACTTGGCATGGCATATCGCTATGCCGCCAAGATCGAGCAGAAATTTAAGCAGAAGAAGCGATACTTTAGATCCGCAAATCTGAAGCCAAGGAAAGGTGCCTTTAAATCGGAGAACAAGGGGAAAGGCCAAAGTGGGGTGACTCAGAACAACACCACAAATCCAAAGAAGGACATGGGAAAGTGTTGTGAATTTCATAACAGCCCCACTCACAGCACAAACGAGTGTCAGGCCAAACAGTCATTGGTGGCCGAACTAAAGGCACCCGAATCAGATGCATGTTTTGATCCTGAGTCAGAACTAGACATAGGCAATGAAAAAGGGAAGAAGATCATTTATGCAGATCCCAGTGCGATTGTTTCCACCACCAAGATCCAAAGGGAGGATCCTAAGGATCCAAAGGAGGGGGAGCACCTCTTCCATTCGCAAATGTGGGTGAAGGGTTCCCCACTGTAATTCCTTGTCGATAGCGGAAGCCAAAAGAACCTCATTTTAGCTGAGGTCGTGAAGCGGATCAGCCTACTGACCATAGTACACCCGCAATCATATACAATCGGGTGGCTTCACCCAGGGAAACATCTATGCATCCTCCAGTAGTGTCGCCTTCCATATAGTATCAAGCCATTCACAGATGAGGTATTGTGTGATGTTGCTCCTCTTGAGGTAGCTGAAGTATTATTGGGCCAGCCATACTTATGGATGCAACATGCTATGTATGATTCTAGGCCTCGTGCTATTATTATTGCTTTGGGAAATAACTTGTACAGGATACCAAAGGTAGTACTGCCTCTTGTCATCTCTTTGACTACTGCAAAACAATGCAGTAAGATTGTTTCCCAAACCAGGAAATTTATTTTCCTCACAACTCGCTATAGGGAAATAAGAATATTGTGGCCACAACCTCGAAACAGGGCTCCCCTGCACGGCTACAGTAGATGGACAAAGTCATGGAGGAATACGAGGACATTTTCTCTTCATTCACAGAGGTTCCTCTACGCTGTCAAGACAAACATTCCATTGATTTGACCCTGGATGCACCACCGCCTGATGTTGCCATACCTCATATGACTACACAGAAAGAATCCACACATGTAAAGTCCGAGGCTGATAAAGAAACTAAATTTACTAAACGCATCCAGCATGTCCGCCCGCAGGTCCATGACATCTTCGACAAATCTAATACCCAGTTCAATAGAATTTTCCTCATCTCATGGAGGATCTCAACGCAATGGGGACCATTGCTTCCTAAGGAGGGAGGAATGATCCAGGTGGATATTGGTAGCCACCCACCTATTTCATTTGGACCCGCACCATCAATTCTTGCAGCTTTTCACTTTTAGCACAACTTACTATTTTTATCAGGTTGTCGATTCCTGAAATTTTGGAGCCGTTTGGAGGCCCTAATGAGCAACGTGGATATTGGTGGCCACCCACCTATTCCATTTGGACCCACACCATTAATTCTTTCAGTTTTTCAATTTCGGCACAACTTACTATTTTTAGAATTTTTTCGGGTCCTGAACTTTCGGAGCCATTTTGAGGCCCTAAACGGCGTTTTTTGGGAAAACCGGGAGCAACATGAGTCCATGGATTGATGTTTCTCACACCAAAAGTTATACTCCTCAAATAGATCTTTCTAACGAGGTATGATGCACGTCAAACAGAGATTTTATACCAAACTTACGTCCCCAGGAAGTTGAAACACCAATTTACCCAAACGGGGCCCATAGTTTTGGCGCTTTATCTCCTACGGTTATGTTTTTGGATGTTTAGGGTTTTTCATTATTTATCAACAATAAATAGGCCTTTGAGCCTCATTGTAACACAGTTCAGAGGCATTTAGCCACCACATCTCTTCTCAGAGATAAGCTACCAGCACCTTAGCTATTTTATTTCCATTATGTTTGTAAGCATATTTATGTCATTTGATATTAATGAAATGAAACATTATTTCTGCTACATCTCTATGTTTATGTATATTTCTTTATTTTATTTTGTTCCTGCATAAATCCAGATTAGTATATTCCAATTTGTCAGAACTTGCTAAGAAATTAAGCGGAAGATGCCTAGAGCATAAAATATAACAAAGGATGAGTAATAGGAGAAAGAAGAGTCAAAGACAAGACAAGTAATATTTGTGGAATTAAGATGATGATATTGTTAAAGTAATTACTACAACAGGTAATGTATCAAGGACTGGAAGTGTGGGAAAATATAGCCACAATTTATACGACATAGAACCATGAAAATCCTACTGTGTAGTGGAAATAAGCAGTAAGTTAGACCACTAAAAACATGGACTAGAATTTCAAACCCTCACCAAAAGTCGAACATCACTCGTCAAATTGCAAATGCAGCGAAACCACTAGATTTTACAAGTACTTGATTTCTGGTTGACGACACTCGAGGAGCAAAGCTTCCAAGTGAAATTCTAATCCAGGTAGGGTCTTGACCTGTAGAACCGCCAAAGCACTAGAAAGGGAGAAAACGAGTTAGGGAGCAACACGAAGTGGAGGAGTTGGTTACTAAAAACTAACCCAATCAATAACAACCATCGATTGTAGGCGTGAACCATATGGATGGTGGATGTAACCCCAATGCATTAAGACCATAGTCTGGTCACATTAAATCAGATCACGTGTGATAGTCCCAGTTTATGGAAAGTTCAGAGATTTATGATTGAGAAATGTCAAAAAGAGGAAAGCATGAATAACTTTGTAATCAAACACATAACCTAAGTAACAAGGAAGCCAACCACTATACATTCCATAACATGTTGGAATAACATGGCTATAAATACTATAAATGTAAATATAAGTAAGTAAACTGAAACAGTATAACAAGAAAAAGAGCATAAGGGTTTTCATAATTAAAAATGATCAAGACTATGATATGGTAAAATTGTAAGTAGACAGTTCATAACTCTACCTTAGAAACAAGACAATAAGTTAGGATATGGTAAGGTTCCATGTGTTAAGTGTTAAAGAATTGATCAAACAACTATGGAAAAACACCCATTTATAACTCAGCGTAAATCAAATAAAGAAGTACTATGAAAATTATATATATATATATATATATATATATATATATATATATATATATATATGTTAAAAAAATTATAGAAGTATGTTACAATGGACCTCGTCCAAAAAGACTCAGCCATACTGAAAGCTCAAATGACGCTCCTGAAGAATTGTGACACTCAACTAATCGGAAACAAAGTGACCACTTACTGTAGGGATGGTAACTGCAACTCTTATCTATACTGAAATTTACACATACTAAAATTTATTGGCTGCCTATCTATATATACATAGGCATAAATTTTACTGACTGCCTTATACTAAATTTCAATAAGTATATTTGTTTCTAAATATTTAAATTTAAATTTTAGTGACTGCATTATATTAAATGTATTTATTTATTTTTAGCAATAAATAAAATAATTATTAATTATGTTAATAAGTATGTTTATTTTGAAATAAAGTTTTATTTAAAAAAATTTGGTAGTATACATAAATTAAATGTTAAGATTTATCTCTAAATTAGTTATATTATTTTTTTATTTTTCATTAAATTAATTAAATAATAAAATAATATATAAAGTGATTTATGGTGTTTTAGACTTATTATAGTGATAAGTCATAATATTGGTAAGGTTTAATGTAAATTTGCATAGTAAAGAAAGCAAATTTTCATGATTAAAAATCATGTTTTATATATATATACTTTTTTTATTTAACAATAATAATCATAATAACTTAACATAAAGTTAAATTTATTTATTTATTTATGATTTTTTTAATTTTAATTACAATAAAGTAAATATTTTGATATTTATCGATTGTTGTTAAGTATTTAATTTACATAAATATACTTAATAGAATAAATGAATTCAAATATATGTTAAATAATTGATAAACACCTATCAACTTAATACTATTGAACTTAAAATATACTCTTAAAATTAAATTAACATTTATAATAATAATTCTTTTATACTATTTTTTTAAAATTCTACTTCTCTTATCATAATGATAAAGTGTATATATATATATATATATGAAAAAATAAAAATAAAATAAAATTTAATACCTTAATCACACTATTCATCCCAAAAAAATCCCCCTGAAAGCATCGAAGCCAAGAAACAACCGACTCTGGAGTGAGCGACGTCATGCTCCTAATATTTTTAGATTCCATGTTTCCACACTACCATTTTAATTCAGGTGTGTATCTTCGACTGGCCTCGGTCGGGTGCGCTTCACTCGCATTACGTCACGACATTATTTTTTATTTTTTTGTCCAGCGACCCCTCTTGACAGTGACGTCGACCTCTATCGGATAGCAGCAGGTCACTAGGTTCTTTTAAATATTCCAGACCTCTATGGTATATATTAGTTCCACCTCGTCTCAATATAAATAAATATCGATCACTAACCTTTAATGCTAACCTTCACCCTACAAAAAATATATTTAAAAAACGAAATCTCTGGAAAGAGGGTTTAAGGTTAGGGTTTAAGAAACCTGATGGAGTTGCTAAAGGTATCGGCGCTGAGGTTGCAAATTGGAATAATTGGTGTAAGGATACCGATAAAAATATTGAATCAGTGGACAACATCGTGGAGATGAACGAGAAGGACATTCCTTCCGAGAGCACGAAATTGATCAGATCTACGGCAAGAGTTTCAGGCACGACGCCAATGTCTGGATGCACATGTGAGCCCATGGGAACGAATACAAGACACACCAGGCGCTCATGTCAAAAAACTTGGTGCCCTATCCAGACTCCCCGAGGAGGCATTCATGCTCCTTCGAAATATGCAAGCGGAACAAGAACAACCACAAGTTCAAGCCACTAAAATCCATGGATTTTTTTAAAAACGTGTTGGAAAACTAATCTCAACGATTGGGTTTATTCTCAGTAAATGTTTTGCAGGTTGTAGATTGAGTTTGCAGAGAAAGACATAAAAATTATGAACATAAGGACAATTACTTATTCCACAACATATTAAATAATTAAATTCAAATGACAATTTAATGAAGGATTGGAAGAAATGTATGGTTAAACGTTTAATCATCAAGTGTTATTTACTTCATGCCATTTATGTAAAGTTCTAATTCACCCATTTTGTGTATTAAATTTCCCGTCATGAATTAAATGCCTTAGATATATATGTTTTGATTTTACATGTAAGTATAGGTTATATGTAATGTGGCATATGTAAGTCTCGAAAAACAATAAGGAGAAACTCTTGGAGCAAATTGGTCGGCGGGTGAAAACAACAGTTACAAGTTTTACTGTGTGTTAATTTTGCAACCCTGGTGAATGTAAATTTCAATGAGAACTCTTGTTTTACTAATGAAGGAGTCTCACCTTCCATATGTGAATGTATTTCATGTTTTGAAATTATAATATAAAGTATTGTTAATTGCGATTTGGTTGTGAAAACTTCATGTATGATTTTTAACAACTTTGTTTTACTCTGTTTCACCATGAGTAAAATTGTTTGATTATATTTTATCCACTATAGTTGTGATTTTAATCTCCCCCACTCTGTATTGAAAGGAAGACCTTCATGATTTCTTTTCTGCAACTATATTTTCTTGTCTAAAGACATTTCCACAATTTTGTGTGAACTATGTGTGCTGAGGAAGCATCCTCATATGTGTTTTAAATTTTTAACATGGTATCAGAGCAGTTTTAAACCTTCATTACCACAAGTGTTTTTACTAACAGGAGTGTATTCACTAGTAGTGAGAAATTTTTTACACAGTGAGAAAGTCTTTTTTACACAGTGAAAATGGCATCAACAATCACAAGCATGACTAATCCACAAATACCACAGTTTAATGACAAAAATTACGATTATTAGGCTATTATAATGAAGGCTTTGTTTTCTTCTCAAGATATTTGGGAATTGGTGGAGAATGGGTTCCAAGAACCAGCACATGCAGCGACATAAAATGCTTTCACACAAGCAAAAAGAGATTTTTTGAGAGACAACGGGAAGAAGGACTCCAAAACTCTCTTCTACATCTTTCAAGAAATTAATGAAAGTATCTTCCTAAGGATTGCAACAACAACAAAGTCCAAGAAAGAATGGGATACCCTCCAGACAACCTACCAAGGCATGGCAAAGGTGAAGACAAAAAAACTACAAATGTTGATGAGAGATTTTGGGACAATTTGTGTGAAAGAGTTTGATAATGTAGACTCATTTTCTACACATATAATTGGGTTGGTTACTCAAATTAGGTTGCACGGTGAGACACTCGAGAAAAGGATAATTGTTGAGAAAGTTTTAAGAAGTCTATTAGCAAGATTTGATGCCATTATTGTGGCCATAGAAGAGACAAAGGGTCTCTCACAGTTTTCAGTGGATCAGCTTCATGCATCACTGATGTCTCATGAGCATAGGTTGAACAGAGCAACAAACTCATCATTGGAGTATTCATTCAAGACACAAGTTTCATTTGTTCAAGGTAGAAGTTGAGGAAGAACAAATTATAGAGGAACAGGAATAAGCCCACACAGAGGTGGAAGAAGCAGCAATTCAAGCTCAAGAGGAAGGGGCGGCAATCAAAATCCAAATCAAGGCCCAAGACCAAATCAAGCACAAGGTCAGAGGTATGATAAATCTCAATTTCAATTTCATTATTATAAGAAGTATGGCCATTATGCAAATTAATGTAGAAAGAAGCAATATGACATAAGTAGCAAACCAAGTGAAAATTTCATAAAGGAAAATTAGAACCATGATAACATGTTTTTAGCTTGTAATGTAGCACAAGAAAAAAAAAGATGTATGGTTTCTAGATTCAGGGTGTAACAACCACATGACTGGAAACATAGAAATGTTTTCCAATATAGATGAAGGTCTGAGATCTGAAATGACATTAGGGACTGATAGCAAAGTCTCTGTAATGGGAAAATGAATATTTTGCATTCTTACCAAGAAGGGAGAGTAGAAGATCATGTTAGATTTTTACTCTATCCCTGGTTTGAAACATAACCTCATAAGCATTGGGCAGCTCATGCAAAATGGCTACAATGTATTTTTCAAAATTGATGTGTGCACAACCTTGGATAAGTCTCCAAGGAGAAAATTGATTGCAAAATTTCACATGAAAAATAATAGAATGTTTTGTCTCAAACTAAAATCATACTTGAAGGAAGAAGGTGCTCAAGTACAACTATTAATGAAATCACAAGAGAATGAAAGAAATGTAGCAACTATAACACAAGAAAACTTTAAAGCGGAAATCAAAGATGAAAATTTGTTATGGCATTGAGATTTGGTCATCTCAACTTTGGAGGTTTGAATTTGTTGCATAGGAAATGCATGGTGAAGGGATTTCCACTCATAGAAAAATCAGACAGCCTATGTGAAGGATGTATCTTGGGCAAACAACATAGAGAATCATTTCCAAAAGGAAATTCTATAAGGGCAAAAGCATTTGGAAATTGTCCACTCAGATTTATGTGCGCCAATGCAAACACCATCAATTGGTGGCATCCATTATATTTTCACCTTCATAGATAACTACACAAGGAATACATGGGTCTACTTCTTCAAAGAGAAAAGTAAAGTGTTTGACCATTTTCACCACTACAAAGCTCTTGTTGAGAAGAAAAGTGGACACTACATCAAAGTGTTGAGGACTGACAGAGGTGGAAAATACATCACAAATGACTCCATAGGTTTTTGCAGGGAGCATGGAATTCACAAGCAATTTAAAACAAGGTATACACCTTAGAAAAATGGTGTCGTATAAAGGAAGAATAGACCATTATGGAAATTGAAAGGAGTACGTTGAAGTAAAATCATTTTCCAAATGATTATTGGGTTGAAGCTTTCGCTTGTGCAGCATATATTATTAATAGGTTTCCAACCAAAAATGTTATGAATATAGTTCTTGAAGAGGCATGGTGTGGAAGAAAGAAATATGTCAATCACATGAGTGTGTTTGCATGTGTGGGGTATGCACATGTCCCAAATTAGTTGAATAATAATTTGGACAACAAGGGGGAGAATGTATATTTTTTGGATACAATGATGAATCCAAGGCATACAAGCTCTACAATCCATCAACCAAGAAGGTAATAATCAGAAAAGATGTTCAATTCATAGAAGAAGAAGCATGGGATGGAAGTTTAGAGAATATAGTCAATGTGAATACATTTATATCACATGGATACAAAGAGGAATTGATCGCATCAAGCAACTCCTCAACGATGACTCCTCCACCTACACAAGCTCAACAAAGCAGTCAACATGTGACACCACAAACATGTTGAACCCTTAGTTAAACTAAGAAGGGGGGGGGTGAATCAGTTTAACACATTCATGGACTTTTAAAACTTTTCATTAAACTTTATTAACTGTACCTTCATTTCTTGATCAACATAATGTGTGAGCAATCTTTATTTGTGAGCAGCAATTAATAAGCAGATTAGATAATGTACTAGAAGTCTTAATATGTGAGCAGCAAGTATTAGCAGAATAGAAATACCATATCAACACATAGGCATCATGCACATAAACACCAGATATAAGTGGAAACCCATAAAGGGAGAAAACCACATCTTATTATTGTTGTGATGCAAAGGCAAGCTCCAACTCCCTCTCACCACTGATTTTCTATAGGCTCCAACCCACAGGAGGCTCCTACCTCAATTCTGCAAGCTACAACTTGCAAGGAAGCTCCAACTCCCATCAATTTTCTGCAGGCACCAACCTACAGGAGGCTCCAACCTCAGTCAGCTACAACTGACATTTTATCAAGCTACAACTTGATGTGAAAGCACCAACTCCCATCTATTTTCTGCAGGCACCAACCTACAGGAGGCTCCTACCTCAGTCAGCTACAACTGACATCTATCAAGCTACAACTTGATAGGGAAGCTCCAACTTCCTTACTCTTTCAAAAGAAAAACACTTGCTGATTTACCTTGGATATCAGCTCTATTATGTACCTTCTATTCTGTTGTCCATCAGTCCTCATATCTGCCCTGCATCATCTCAGCATCTTCTCAGATTCTCTATCAGCTCCTCCTTCTCCTTTGCCTTACTGCTTCATTTCTGCATTCTCTTACCTCACTCTCTAACCTTTCTATGCATATCAAGGTGATATCATTTATAGAGATTTCTGTATGATTGTTAGCATTACACAGGTAATTCGAAATGGACAGCCATACCTCTCTTCCTTCTGCCCTCTCATTTCTTTTTCCAGCTCACTGAGAAAAATATAACTATATATACTAATTTCAATATTACAGTGGGATTTTTGTTTTCTTCCAAAGAATTTCCAATGCATCACAAACAATAAAATAAATTACAACATTTACATTCACATTTTCAGTTACATAAAAACAATTTCACTCAGCGCATTTTCTGGCCTTTGGCTTTCTAGTTTTGTCTTTCGTGTTGCCGTCATGTAACTGTTCTACATACCTTTGTTGTTCACCATGCCTGTAAAATTCCCTGTGACTATTTCAGTTTCTGCATTCTCTTTTTACCTCTGTCAGGCCCACTTTTTCTCTCTCTCTCTATGCATATAAAACACATACAACTAATTTTTATTCAATACAACTGTCGATCTGGGCAATTTCAATACTCCATTTTTTGAGTTGGCAATTTAATTCAATAAATGCAGATAATTCAATTCACATTAAACTTTCTCTATGCATATAAAATTCATTTCCTAATTTATGCCCAGTTTATTTCAATCTGGGCAACTCACAACTTTTATTTCTTTGCATCTGAAAGTAATGCACTCCAAATAATCTCTATCTGGCAATTTTCAATTTAGTGCGGAATCTTCATTATTCCATGGTAATGGAACAAATCTGCATATACAAATTAAACCAAATTTCACCTTGTAATTAAGGCCCACCTAGCCTTCAGCCTTCGATTTATGAAAAATGCAACCATATGTATTGGACCTTGGACTAAAAACCTAGTTTATAAGTGTCCTTCCTTTGGCATTTCGCTATCGCATTCTATCATCAAACCTCACAATCCATTAATATTTTCAAAGCATACAAAACATTCAATTTTGTATTTAAAGGACCAAATATGAAAATGCGAATCAACATTCACCTTCTATAAACCAAACCCACATTTATTTATGGCTTTTTAATATCTCAACTTCAAGGCCAAACCAACCAAATATATATACCTTAGACTTGTCACGACACTATAGAAATGCCATCGCACATAAATATCCACATACGAATTCATTATACATGGGTCGATGTTATATATATATATATATATCAACGCCTAATTATTTCTCGAGACTTGGGTTTAAACCCTCAGCATTACATAATGCATCAACGCACATCAACCAACTAACCCGCACATATTTACCTTCGGGTCCCACAACACCTTCATACTTCCTTAGCGCGTTTTATATCGACATTAATATTTTAATATATATTACCGCCCCATTCAAATCTTAGAACATTATAATGAAACCCACTTCTCATATTAACAATGCGCCAACACACATCAAACCAATAATGCAACCTTACTAACTGACAAACATCACGCGATTGGAATCACCGTCGATTCCCCAACATCTTTGATCGAACGGATAGAACGCTTATCGCGTTTTTTCAATCTCCAAGCTTTAATGCTCCAAATCCACGCGATGAAAGTGGTTTCACATTACCACTCTTCTCCACATGTCAAACAGTTTGTGATATCGCGTTTTTTTTTCAAAATCCACTTACCATTTTAAATTTATGCAAATACCATAAATGGTTTCTCCACCTACTTTCACGGTTCCGCTTTCCCTGTCTCAAGGTTTCGTTCTTCCAATGGGTCTGCATTCTATAAACACACAGTTTCGTTCACCTTTGCAGTTGAGCTATGGTTCCACCTTTCCTGTGCAATTCTTCAACATTGTTACTTGGTCCATACTGCAAATACCAATGACTCATCTCTACAGGCCTAGACCATTGTTTCACAAATAATGATAACCCCTCAATGCACCATGCCTTTCCATCGATTATGTTCTCGCTTTCATATTCAAACTGTGCCATGGCTATACTGACTTCATTGCTCTACTCGTTCAAGGTTCCATTCTCACTGTCGCCTTCAATTTGAGCTGAAGCCGGAATGACTTCACCACCGATTCAATGTGGGTAACAACAAGCTATAATACTATTTGCTTCCATCAAGACTCATTGATTTCTATTGAAACCCTTACCCAGGTTAAGCCACTTTCGATTTATGAACAGGGAATCATGAACCAAATGTGTTTAGCCTAATGATAAGCGTCCATATCACAAATGCTCCTATGTTGCATATAATTCAACGAAAATGAATTGATTCTATAGATTCCCACTATGGAACAGAGTTCGACCTCTTATAGATCTTCAAGTAGGAATCAAAAAGTTTTAAACAACAGAGACTATGTTTTTAATTAACATAATACAACTCTTCCACCTCTCTTGATTCCCATACAGAACCATTCCTCATTTCATATATGAAACCAATTAAAATCATGCACTTACAAGTTGTTCGTTTAGACAGTCACACAAATCACACAGAGTTCGACTTCTTCTGCCCATCATTGTGACTGTAATTTCCTCAGTATATATAACCTCACACACCATACTCCACACTAATTTAACCAACCATATGTAGAGTCACATTTCTAAACCCATGTATAGAGTTAGACATACCTGCAAACACTTCTTCTTGTCTTGGCAGAACTTCTTCTTTTCTTAACTCTGCCCCTTTTTCAAAATCCAATGGCCCTATCCTCACTATTCTGCACCTTGAATAGCTCTCTGCTTCTTTGCTATCCTCTTCTCCTTGACTAATGCTGCTCCTAACTTCTCTTTTTGCTGCCTCTGCTCCTTGACTGATGTTTCAGGTGCTCCTCCTTTGTCATCTCCTTTGCCATCAATGACAACACTTCTAACAAAACAAATAATAGGATAGTGTTATGCAACCAAGCAAGTGCTTCTCCAAGCACACCACAAATATCTGCAATGCCGTCTATTTCAAGCACTACACGAAGTGACCTTTCAAGGCCATCTTCCGCAAGAATTAGAAGACCAAAATTCAGAAACTTAAATGAAATTTATGAACAAGATGAATTTGATAGTAGCACTGGTTTGAATTCCTTATTTGCATTATTTTTTCATGTAGATGACCCAATACACTTTGAATATGCAGCCAAAGAAGAGAAATGGGTTGCAACAATGAATGAAGAAATAGGAGCAATAGAAAATAATGACACATGGGAGTTAGTGGACCTTCCGCAAGGTAAATAATTCATTGTAGTGAAGTGGGTCTATAAGACCAAAAGAAACATTGAAGGCAAGATTGAAAGGCATAAAGCAATACTAGTTGTCAAAGGATACAAGCAACAACATGGAAGAGACTATACAGAGACATTTGCACCATTTGCGAGGATGGAGATAGTGCGTACAATGTTGTCGATTACCGCGTAACATAAATGGAAAGTGTATCAAATGGACATAAAATCAACGTTATTCAATGGAATGATGAAAGAGGAGGTGTATGTTGCGCAACCACCTGGTTATGAGGTATAAGACCAAGAAGAGAAGGTGTATATGTTGGGGAAAGCTCTTTATGGGCTGAAGCAAGCATGCGTACATGGTATAGTAGGATAGATGCTTACTTGATGGACAATGGGTTCAACAAATGTGACAGTGAACCTACTCTCTACATCAAAGAGAGTGATGGTAAGATTCTTATTATCATTTTGTATGTAGATGATTTGATATTTACAGGGAGTGATGATTTCTTCATCGCTGATTTCAAAGAAGTCATGAAAAGTGAGTTTGAAATGACTGACTTGGGGTTGTTAAAATATTTTTTAGGCATAGAAGTGAAGCAAACACAAAATGGAATTTTTTTATCTCTCAAGAAAAGTATGTTGCAGACATTTTATAGAGGTTTAATATGAAGAACAACAAGCCAACACCAACTCCAATTTTCATGGCGTTGAAGTTGAGAAAGGAAGATTGAAGCAGCAATGTCAATCTGACATTGTACAAAAGAGTGGTGGGTAGCCTAATGCATTTGACCGCAACTAGGCCTGATATAATGTATGCAGTGAGTTTGGTGTTAAGGTTCATGGAAACACCCAAAGAGACACATTGGCAAGCAGTGAAAATAATTTTAAAGTATGTCAATGGGACAAAGGAATATCTCGTTTTGTACACTGCAACAGATGATTTTAGGCCGGTTGGTTACATTGATAGTGATTGGGCAGGAAGTGTTGATGATAGAAAGAGCATGTCAAGATATGTTTGTCATTTGGGTTCGGAAGCCATTTCATGGGATTCCAAGAAGCAACTGATAATGTCATTGTCAACAACAGAAGTTGAATATGTCTCTGCAACAGCAACAAAAACATTTCAAGAAGTTTGGATGAGAAGGATGTTGTGGGATTTATACCATGAACAAGATGGAGCAACCACTATTTTATGCGACAATAGTTCAGAAATTTCACTATCAAAGAATTTCGTCTTTCATAAGAGGACAAAGCTCATTGATGTTAAATATCATTTCATAAGATAATTATTCAACAATGGTGAGATTATGTTGTAGCATTGCAGGTCAGAAAAATAATTTGCAGACATCTTCACAAAGCCATTGGCATGTGGAATTTTTTTTTATCTTAGATATTGTTTTGGAATGGTCAATGGCCGAAGTTGTGATTAATGGGGATTGTTGGAAAGCTAATCTCAACCACCACGTTAAATTCTTCTGACAACAACAATACCTCAGTAAATGTTTTGCAAGTTGTGGATTGAGTTTGCAAAGAAGAACATCACATAAATGAAGTTATGAACATAGGGACAATTACCCATTCCACAACGTGTTAAATAATTAAATTCAAATGAGAATTTAATGAAGGGTTGGAAGAAATGTATGGTTAAACATTTAATCCACAAGTGTTATTTACTTCACGCAATTGTTGAAAAGTTCAGAAAGTCATGTTCGCCCATCTTATGTATTAAATTATTTATGTCATGAATTAAATGTCTTAGATATATATGTTTTTATTTTACATGTGATTATAGGTTAGATGTAATGTGGCGGATGTAAGTCTGGAAAAAAAAGGAGAAAATTTTGGAGCAATTTGGTGGGCGCATGAAAACAACAGTTACAGGTTTTACTATGTGTTAATTCCACAACCCTGGTGAATGTAAATTTCAATAAGAACTCTTGCTTTAATGGTGAAGGAGTCGCAACCTCCATATGTGAATGTATTTTGTGTTTTGAAGTTATAATATAAATTATTGTTAGTTGCGATTTGGTTGTGAAAATTTCACTTATGATTTTTCGTAATAACGCTATTTTACTATGTTTCACCATGAGTAAAATTGTTTGATTATATTTTCTCCACTATAGCTTTGATTAATCTCTGCCACTTTTTATTGAAAGGAATACCTTTATTTTCCGCAATTGTATTGTCTTTTCTAAACACATTTCCGCAACTCTGTCTGAACTCTGTGTGTTGAGGAAGCATCCTCATGTGTGTTTTAAATTTTTAATAAAACCACTACAAGCGGAACCACTGCCAAAGATGTATACTTGTAATAAGTGCAAAAAGAAAATTTCCATCATCAGAGACCTAAAAACCCATGGGAAAAGTTGTGGGCACAATCGGTGGTAGTGCTCCTGCTACACCACGTTCACTCAGAAGGACAAGATTTTTTGCCATGTCAGCCTCTTCGAAGGTCACCGTCCCATGCTTCTTCCGGCAAGACCAAAGACCACGAAAATATCGCAAGAGGAAAATAGCACCCTAGGCAATGAAAATCAGTCGAATTATTTTGTGGGAAATGCAGCAGGTCTCGGTAATAATACGAAGGGATATGGAAACTCATCTAGGGATGAGATGCTGCAACGATGTCTTTTGGGGAGGTTTTTCAGCGTATTTTGTTTGTTAACAAGCAACAAATTTCTTTGTGTGATTTTTATTTTGGGATTTTTTTGAAATGTACATTTCTCTATTGGTGCACCTACATCTCTCCAATGGGCTTGAATCTACATATCTATATATAGTACTTACATATTTTTGGTGATTTTTTTGAAAAGTACATCTCTATTGGTGAACCTACAGCTCGCCAAGGGGCTTGAATCTATATATATGTATATAATATTTATATATATATGGTCAAGCATGCTTTGATATATATGCAATGTGTAAACGAACAAAGTTCCCTTACGTTATGAGTGTGCTTTTTCATTATTATCCCTTCTTTATCAGTGTGCTTCTTCATTATTATTCATTATTATTCATTATTATTCATGTTGCGGGGTAGTGGATAATGCATAATGTATTGGGTTTTTGGTAAAATCTATATTACTTTCAAAAACCTAATTATTTTTTGTTTGACCAAAAAATTTGCAAAATTTCCAAAGTTCAACAATAGAAATCGAAATTTATTATTTTTTAAAACTAATCTAATTTAATTTTTATTAATCTAATTGGCCCTTTGGTTTAATATGTTATTGTGGATAGCCTAGTGATTAGCTAAGCCTTGAATAAAAAATTCACATCACTTTTGGGCACATGAGCCGCATATAGCAGGGTACGAGTAATAAATTTCCGACGTTAATTGCATCAACAATATTCTCAAGTTTTTCGCTCAATCATATTCCATTGGATTTTTTGCATGAGTTGCATCAACAATATTGCCAAGGTTTTTGCTATTCAACAATGAAAAATGCTCTATGTTTTGTTCATAATTATCATCCTACTACCAGATAGCCAAAAATATGGTAGTCACTCATTCTTGGAAAACTTCAATCAAGATGTCTAGAAGCATACTCTCTGACAAACTCACGTCACCTCTGAAAATGAACGAAAGGTTTGTTGTTTTTGGAGAGAGTTGAGACTAAATACACCGTTAAATGGTATGAAATGTTGCCTCCTTTTTCAAGCCACACACAAAAGGAGAAATTGCCAATATATATTATCCAAGTTTCAAGATCTAGTATCTAGAAAGAATGATGCAGGAGCATATAACCTAGGATTACATGTTTACCAAGGGATTGTGTTCCCTAAGTTAGGATTTAATTATTTAATGCGTTTTACTATAGTTTTAGAAGAGAATGAGAATTATTATAAAAATGAGAGAGTTTGAGAATATTTGGGAAGACTAGATAAATTTGAGGGTTAGATACATCTCATCTAGAGATGAGGGAACAATAGGTGAGAGTTTTATGAAACATGGGAGGATCTAGAGAGAAATTGTGGGAGTTTGTTTAGGATCTAGAACGAACTTTGGGTTTAGGTCCATTTTTTATTCACGTGAAGGAATGTGTGTGAATGAAAGTGAGGAATGAGAAGACAATTATTAGGCCAATAGTTCTCTTGTAAATATGTTATTCTTTAACGAATTGATTTGATTTTTGAAGTGCAATAAATATGTGTATTTTTTGTGTTTGTATATCTTTAAGTGCCAGTGCTATGGTCTACACCATCATTTTAATATCAGAGCCCATAAATTTAAATATCGAGTTATAAGAGCTGAATTGAATCAATTATAAAATTCAAGGAACGCCATCAATTGACAACATTATTATCCACTGGAATGCTTCTAGAAAGGAAACATTGTTTGAATTGAGAGGTTGGATCTTTGCATCCAGACATGGCAAACTAGGAAAAGTATATGAATTTTATTAGTTTTCTACACTGTACGTTATTCTTAATACATTGAGCGTTACTCATTGGAGCCACGTGCATTATTCCTGAGATAATTCAATAGGTTATTTTCTATGTTTTTCATCGTGGAGCAACCTCCAAATATGGAGTAGCATGAAAATTTCTAGAGAAGACGATCATGTTGAGCCACCTTTGAGAAGTATTTTAAATCGATGTTAAAGCCAAATTGTGTAGAGCCAAGTGCATGGAGCCTAAAGTAAAGAGTTTTTTTGTGGTGCTTGAGCATGGATTTGGTGACTTTTGATGCTACAAAAAACTCCGTAGAGTCATGTAAACCAGAACCAGAGTTTGTAAGGTAAAAAAATCAAGTTTTTGTGTTGGAATTTGTGATGGAGGGTACATTGGAACTTGGGATCAAGTTGGAATAGTATTAAGGGGGTAAAAATGTGAAGGTGGGTTACCCTTTTATGAGAATCGGGGGCGGAAAAGTCATTTTCCCAATAGTTCGGCCGAACATTTTTAAAATTTTGGTCGAATTGTTTTAGAGTTCAGTCGAACTTTCAAAATTATTTCGGCCAAAATAATTTTTTCGTTTACATTAACGGCGTATTGACGACATGGGCAAACAGATTTTTGGCTGGAGATGGGAAAACTGGCAACAAAAGTTCGATCGAACTATTAGTTCAGATGAACATTTAAAATAGTTATGTCGAACTTGTTCTTATAAATATATTGGCCTACAAACCTTAATAGGCTTCGGGTGTATTACCGTTGTCTGTTTTTTGTCTCGCGTCTATCCGTCTCGTGTCTGTCTGTCTCGCGTCTATGTGTTTGCAGGGGCAACGAGGTGAGGTGAGGTGTTGCTCTGTTTGATTTTAATTTTATTTTTTTTTGTTCACGGGGAATTTGCCTTGCATCCTCCATGACGTCTTCGGCGATCTCTCGCCTCGTGTTCTTGTTGCGGCTTCGTCCTCTTGTCGTCTGCAAATTTCCAGGTATGCGTCGTTGTAACCTTTGCTTTTAGCAAGTTAAAAAATAAAATTATTCGTTAAAATTTAAATATGATAATCTTAATGGAAATATTTCTTGTACAAATGGAATATTTCATCCTTGTCTCTAGTTGTTAGGTCAAGTGTGCTTTCTGGAAGGTAAACATAAGACTTATAGTAAAAAGAATACTATAAATTAGAAACACAACCAAATAGATCACTAAACCAACCTAGTACGGGGAGAGAATACCATTTATCTATAGAGACGATATAGCATTCTCAACCCAGGAGACTAGCATTATCAATCCCCAAAATCAAAGAAAATTTTAACTTTGAAATGATAGGCTGATGACTAAAATTTAGGAAAAGGGTTTAGATAGTTGAAACTACATAAGCAATGCAAAATTTATATGTTTACACTTTAAATTTTCCATTCATAACTATTTGTTAGCCTTAACAGACAATGACTAAAATTATGTAGTATGCGTATGTATTACTAGCAGGAGGCTAAAAACTAAAAACAATTATCAATTTATCATATGTTTCATTGTGCTAAGAAGGATGTCAACTTGGCCAGTTATAATTCTTTGCCAGTCCCAGCATAGAGTGATTGAAAGTTTTCATTGTGCTGATGTATTGCCATTATGAGGATGTATGTTGACAATGGTTATCATATGTTTCATTGGGCTAAGAAGGTCGACAACAGTGAATATTGAGGGCTGAGAGAGTTGATAATAGTTGTTATCAGTTATATGCGGACAAGAGAAACTAGGGACAATACTGACGGACAAGGATGACAATAGGAATAAATAGAAGAAACTAAATGTTTTATAAAATATTATTAATAGATAAAACTAAATGTTTGATAAAACAGTATTAATAGAAGAAGGGAATCATTGTTTAGTTGTTATCAGAATCACTTTTTATTTTTATAATTTTAAATTTACTTTAATCCATTTAAAATAATTTTATAATAAAGATTTTATACAGAATACCATTTATCTATAAAGACGATATATCATTCTCAACCTGGGAAACCAGCATTATCAATCCCTAGAATCATTGTAATTTGTATAACTTGCTATTTCTACTCCATATTCCTTTTGAAAATTTTGAGCTTCTTCATTGTTTCTACTGTTTTATCTACTGCAAGTGAGCATGTTTTTGCAAGCAAGCCGACTGTATATATATCCTTCTCCTTTTTTATTTTGGTGCTATTGTCATTGAATTTACAGTTTCATGAAGGTTTTGTTTCGAGACCCAACCTCTGTACATATATGTTTTCTCTAATTTCTTCTGAGGGGAGGACGCTCCAATATATGTATCTCATGCTAGACTGCTTTAGTACTCATCCTGTATTTACATTTTGGTCTATGGGGATCTACTGTTGATTTTGATCTGGCACAGTTCCGGATTAGCAGCTTTATGTTAGATGTGTAGGGGTTTTCATACTTTACAGTCATATGAAATTTGATCATCCGCTCATAGCTCTATCCTATTAAAGAATGATGGTTTTGATTTCCTTTGTTTCCTTTTTATGATCATTTGATAGACAGGATGAATGTATTTCTCTTGTACTAATCTAATAGAATCAGTGTTTTTTCTTTCTAGAAAAAAACTGTTATTTCTCAATCCAGTACCCTCGTACTGATCGTTAATGCTAATATGATATTTTGTATGAAATTTTGAATTCTAATAATAATACCATAGAAGACTTACTTTGCCTCATTATTAATGAAATTCGATTTCAATTTCACTCTTATGTATTTCTGATTTTGTTATTTTTAATTTCTTTATTTTTTTCGTTGATTTTTTGTTTCTCTTGTTTTGATCCGATTTATACAATAGAAGCTTGAAAATAAAGAAATTATAGATCTTTGTTATAGTTTTCGATAATTTACATCCAACTCCATATTTGATAACAAAGGTATATAATTTCATTTATTTCATTCCATTTGCCTTTGATTCTTATATATATTTACATCATAAAATTCTAGGCTTCTTAGAATCACTACTTTGACTTTATTAACTCAATTAAAAGTATAATTAGATTTATATTTTCTTACAAAAATATATTGTTTTATAATTCGGGAAAACCCCTCTTGTACAAATATCCTTAGTCTCTTATACTCTGTGTTTTCCCTCCACACATATACTGTACATATTTAATTTTTTATAATTACATTAGAAATATTTCTATGTACATCTCAATTATGATACTTAAATTAATTCAGGTATTTTGTGCAATGTATTTCCAGAACACATTTTATTTGAGTCAATTGCAACAGAATGAACAGAATTAAGAAACTCACACAAAATTCAGCAACAGAATGAACAGAAATTCACATAGAATTCAACAACATAATGAACATAAATTCACACAGAATTCAGCAATAGAATGAATAGAAATTCACACAAAATGAACATAATTAAACATCACAAAGAAATTCACACAGATAATTCAGCAACTCAGAATTCTTGTAATATTTAAATCAGCACAATGTATTCCATTAATGTACCTAAATTTACACCTTCCATGATGCTTGTAATCTTGTAAAATGTTAAAAGTGGAGTGTTTTATGATGTAATGGATATTAATAATCTAGATTATGTATAGTGATATTATGATAGTGTAGGTTGATGTTCAAGTTATAAGTTTTGAGTGTTAACTTCTACAAGTTCTAAAGGCAGATTTTGTAAAGGGCCAGGTAGCCTCTGGATCTCATCTTTTCTAAAAGGTGACATATCCAGTAAATGCCCCTACAGTCGATCTATGGAGCAGAAATAGAAGTTCTTCATTTTAATATCCATAAACCACTACCACTTTAAGAAAAACCTTATACATATGTCATTTCTCCCTTCTCCCATAAACTTTTAGGCAAACTTTAAGGAATGTGTCATTTCTATTTCATATCTCCAACAAAATATAATGAAATTTTTCATTTCTCCCACAAACTCATTAATGTGTGACTTTTGACATAAGTTCATCAACCACTACCACTAGTTGTTTTAGTAAGTGCATAAAATAATTTTTCAAACCATGTAAATGTCATTTCTCCCACAAACTAAAGGATTTCTCCCATTAATTGAAGGCAAACTTTAAGGCCTAAAAAATGAACCTAAAGTGGCTAAACTCTCATAGGATTTTGAACTTCCATAGGATTATAGTCTGTCTATTGAGTGTTAAATTCTACAAGTTCTAAAAGCAGAGTCTTTAAAGGGCCAAGTAGCCTCTGGATCTCATCTTTTCTCAAAGGTGACATATCCAATAAATGCCCCTACAGTCAATCTCTAGAACAGAAATAGAAGTTCTTCGTTTTAATATCCATAAACCACTACCACTTTAAGGCAAACCTTGTACATGTATTATTTCTCCCTTCTCCCATAAAATTTTAGGAAAAATTTAAGGCATGTGTAATTTATATTTCATTTCTCCCATAAAATATAATGCAATTTGTCATTTCTCCCACAAACTCATAAAGGTGTGACTTTTGACATAACTTCATCAACCACTACCACTAGTTGTTTCAGTAAGTGCATAAAATAATTTTGTAAACCATGTAAATGTAATTTCTCCCACAAACTAAAGGATTTATATCATTAATTCAAGGCAAACTTTAAGGCCTAAAAACTGAACCTAAAGTGGCTGAACTGTCATATGATTTTGAAGTTCCATAGGATTTTAGTCTATCTGTTGAGTGTTAACTTCTACAAGTTCTAAAGGAAAAGTCTGTAAAGGGCCAGGTAGCCTCTAGATCTCATCTTTTCTCAAAGGTGACATATCCAGTAAATGCCCCTACAGTCAATCTCTGGAACAGAAATAGAAGTTATTCATTTTAATATCCATAAACCACTACCACTTTAAGGAAAACCTTGTACATGTGTCATTTCTCCCTTCTCTCATAAAATTTTAGGCAAACTTTAAGGCATGTGTCATTTCTATTTCATTTCTCCCATAAACTATAAGGCAATTTGTCATTTCTCCCACAAACTCATAAAGGTGTGACTTTTGACATAACTTCATGAACCACTACCATTAGTTGTTTTATTAAATGCACAAAATAATTTTTCAAACCATGTAAATTTCATTTCTCCCACAAACTAAAGGATTTCTCTCATTGATTCAAGGAAAAATTTAAGGCCTAAAAACTGAACCTAAAGTGGCTGAACTGTCATAGGATTTTGAACTTCCATATAATTTTAGTCTATCTGATGAGTGTTAACATCTAAAAGTTCTAAAGGCGAATTCTGTAAAGGGCCAGGTAGCCTCTGGATCTCATATTTTCTCAAATGTGACATATCCAGTAAATTCCCCTACAGTCAATCTTTGGAACAGAAATAGAAGTTCTCCATTTTAATATCCATAAACCACTGCCACTTTAAGGCAAACCTTGTACATGTGTCATTTCTCCCTTCTCCCATAAACTTCATAAACTTTTAGGCAAACTTTTAATGCATGTGTCATTTCTATTTCATTTCTCCCACAAACTCATAAAGGTGTGACTTTTGACATAACTTCATCAACCACCACCACTAGTTGTTTTAGTAAGTGCATAAAATAATTTTGCAAACCATTTAAATGTCATTTCTCCTACAAACTAAATGCTTTCTCCCATTAATTCAAGGAAACATTTAAGGCCTAAAAACTGAACCTAAAGTAGTTGAAATTACATAGGATAGGATACCCCAAACTCAAGGCTTTCCCCCATTAATTCAAGGCAAAATTTAAGGCCTAAAAACTGAACCTAAAGTGGCTAAAATTTCATAGGATTTTAGTTTGTTTGTTGAGTCTTAACTTGTACAAGTTCTAAAAGAATCTGTAAAAGGCTAGGTAGCCTCTGGATCTTATCCTTTCTTAAGGCATGTAAAGGGCCAAGTAGCCTCTGGATCTCATCCTTTCTTAAGGCATGTCATTTCTAGATGTGATTTCTGCCATAAATTTTAAGGCAAACCATGCATGAACCATGTATATGTGTCATAAATCTCTCTTAAACTCTAGGCAATGCAATCTTTAATGCATCTCATTTATATATGTGAATTCTACCATAAAATTAAAGTCAAACTTTAAGATAAACCATGCACATGTCATTTATCTCATGCACATGTGTCATTTTTCCCATGAATTTGCAATAAATGTTAATTTAATATATTTTATTGAATTTGTTTTTTCGGGGATAAAAAAACCCGCTAAATATGGTTGAAAAATGGACATTATGCATAGATGTTTCTTGCTATCCCAATCCAAGGAAAGCAATGATTATATATGTGCTTTCCAATATTGTGACTAGCAAGGTCGTCCAAAGGAAAATGAATATACCAGGAAGATCAAAACACAACGAGGCATATTATATTGCATTGATAGAAGGCTTGGGAACAACTAGGGAGTATGGATCAAATGGAATTGTATTTTTCACCAATTCTGAACTTGTGTGCAACCAAATGAAAGGTGTGTACCAAGTTAATAAGGAGAGGCTAAAACAACTGCATGGAAAAGCAAACAGTATTGTTTGCCAATTTCATTTTTTAATATAATACATTGTACAAATGTTAATAAAATGTCTGTTGATCTATTGCATGGGGCAATGCCAATTCAGGATTCATCTGTCAAAGATGAATTAATAGATGAATTAGAATTATACGGGGCAATGCCAATGCAAGATTCATCTCTCAAAGATGAATTAGTTTTGATATGCTTTTCTTCAAAAATTCAAGATTCATCTCTCAAAGATGAATTCTTGTTGAGATGCACTCCTTCAAAATTTATTGATGGACATTGTAGCATATATTGGATATGTGTGTGTTTTGTACTTATAAATGCATCCTTTTTAATGACCATGTGTTTTTTTCAATTATATACCAAGTGTGCTCCCACCACACCATGTAAAGCGCAACTTGATGAACTTCACATTTGTAACAAGTGTTGAACTTCACATTTTTATGAAATTAAAATTTGAGGACTTCAACAAATTTTTATTTAAATGGAGTTTCACGCTTCTTTTTTAATGACCATGTGTTTTTTTCAATTTTATACCAAGTGTGCTCCCACCATGTTTTCAATTATATACCAAGGGTGCTCCCACCATGTACAATTATATACTAAGGGTGCTTCCACCATGTAAAGCGCAATTTGGTGAACTTAAAATTTTTATAAAATTTTTGCTTAAATTGAGTTTCACACATTAATTAGTGCTTTGAAAGTTGTGTTTTACATAATTTGTGTACACTAAATTACATTAATTTTTTGAAATTTATTTTAAATATTAATTTTAAAAAAATAATTGTAAATGTCCACTTTAGATATATATATAATGGAGGATGAATGATGAAGATCAACATAATCCCATATCTCTATGAGAGAGGGGGATCAGGGATCGAGGGATGTTCATGGTATTTAAATATAATCTTAAATCTCCATACATATACATACAAGTGTGTACATATGGAATTGATTTTTTATCAATTTTGTGAGTTAAATTAGTTGTTAATAAGTTTCGTTTTTATTTTTTAGGAGCTAGGAGGATAGGGGTGTCTACTCCATCAATAGAGCATGCCCATGGTTCACGCAATCATGGTATGGTTCACACAATTTAATCAATGAATATGTAAATATATTTATATGTATGAATGTATTTTTGAATTTATTATAAATTCATATTTTTTTTATGAAGCTTCTCTCTCGTCTCGTGAGGTTGGTCGTGGTTCACATTCCCTTGGAGGGCCATCAATAAGTGTTGGCGGATTGCGTGAAGGTGGTGATATGTATTCCCCCAGAGGCCAATCAATGGATGGTTGTGTTGGTTCTCAACCAATCAGTGGTCATTCTGGTTCTCAGCAAGGTCGTTCTGGTTCTCAACAGTCTCAGGGCGGGTAAGATGCTAGCCAACCATATCAAGGTGGCCACCAATTTCAATATTATTTTCATTCAATTTGTACAAATTTTTTTACATGTGTTTTTTTAATATACAAAATTATATATATTGATGCATAGGTTGAAAATGTTGCTCAAAAAATATGTAGAGCAGAACGAGTCATTCAAGAAGAAGGTTTTACACCAACCATGACATATCCATCAGACATTTCTGATATACCTTGGGAAACAAACATGCAGCAATGCACCTTACAAAGGTGCCAACATCTTCATGCAAAATTGAAGAGAGATCTCATGGCTTTGACTCTCCCTGTTGAGAGTCAACAAAGCTTGGAAATAGTTACACACTCTTTAAGCGAACTAGTAGAAGTGTACCTAAAGCTTTGGCCAACCACTGGTACTTTTGTAGAAGTGATGAGAAAAATAAAGGAAACAGTGATGGGTTCCGATAAATGGGAGGTTTTTAAATAAAGAGTTACAACATAAATGGCCAAGTCTATGTTTAATTTCAAAGAAGGGCCAAAAATAAATATGTTGAAGGTGCAATATTTCAAGCACCCTCATATAGCTCGCTATTTGTATGATAGACACTTTATGTTGTTCCTTGAGAAACAATTCCTTGCTGTGTATAGGAATCCGTGCTCAAGACATTAAAGATTATGTCACAAAATGTATATCTGTCACTGTTTATTAAACCTTCAAATATTAATAATATATTCCCAAATATCAAATCTTTATAAGTTCTGCAATGCCATGTTCCCTTTATATTGAAGTGAGCGAAATGGAAGATGAAGAAAGAAAAGGATTTCAGTTTGTCATGCTGCTTAAAACAGAAACTGCCATAATAAAATCCTGAAGAAGTGAATAACAAAAAAGCTAAAGTAAAGGAGCACCCATTAAGGATATTTAACTCTTAGATACATAAATATCAAGAGACCTGCAGCTCTAATCACTCTACTTTATTCACAGATATGGAAATGAAATGAAAACCAAGAAAACTCTTCAACACAGATGGAATAATGGAAACTTGCAAAGCTTTTTCATTCATTCAATATTGTTCAGTACAAAAATTAGCCTTCAAGGTTCAAAAACTCGAAACCTTCTTTCTTCTTCAAAATTTCTCTAAATACAATCTAAACCAAAATGGTTTCCAGTTATAAAACTGATTCCAACTAACTCTAACTGCTTAACTACTTTCTGTAATAGAGGTACGTGCCTTGGAAACCTTCTATTACATTTACATGACTTCATTTAAAACATAATAAAAGATGATAACTCCTAATCTAAAGGAACTGATGTCCCTGAAATAGTGGCTGACTCAATGACTATTTGTGGTTGAACGACTACTTGTGGCTGTTTGGCTGGAAATCCCTTTTTTGTGTCAATAGAAAATTTCTTGCATTCTTTCCAGAGTTTATCTTGAGTTATCGGAGCGTTCTTATAACGATGATATTCCAGTGTAAAGGCAACAACTTGGCTGTGAGTAAGATTATTTGTGAACAATGTCTTCACCATCCATAGCAGAAGGAAATGCCTTTGTAAGAAATTGAATACTGTTTCTCCCTTCAATATCTGTGTCTTCTCATGCCGACCATCTACTCTGCTTTTTGCAAATGTCAATTGATCCTCATAAAATTTCCAGGACATAATCTCCCCTTTCTCCGTCCAGCATGAGGGCAAACCTGTTCTCATCAACTTGTCAAATGAAATATCAAATTTCTTAATTATCTCCTTAATTCCCTGTAACCGTTTCTCTGAGACCTTTAGAAGGTCATTTTTGATGATCATTTTATTTACCTCTTCAGCATAGAAGTACCTATCCTGTATCCCCATATCTCTCAACTCTTCATCTGTCTTGGCATTAATAAAATTTATAAACTTTTTGGCCCAATTCAATCTTTTAATAGCGGCCTGCTGCTCTGATAGTAGCTCCTTTTCATGCTCTGAAATAATATTTTTCTCCCTGGAAATTATATTCATGGAATCCCATTTTGACTGCATTTCTGAAATAATTTCATTCCAGATAATATCCTTGGCTTTAATAAGAGAGATATTACCTTTTAATCTCTCCTTGAGCTCCTTGATTTCTTCTTCAGCTTTTTATAGTTTCTGCTTGTTATCCAGTGCTTGTCCTTCCCATCCTTGCATCACCTTGATAGTTGTTTGCAATTCTAATTGAGCTTGTTTGCAATCTCTCTCCGCCATCTTTAATTCGTTGCTCAGCTGAATAATCTGAGCCTGAGGATCAACATCACCTGCAGAAAAGTAAAAAGTACAAGTATGGCTGTCAATATGATTTTGTAAGGATATAGCAGTCTGCTTGACCTTAGTGAGTTCTTCGTCCTTCTTCATCAACTGCTGTCGCAATTCCTCTTTTTCCCCTTCAACCTCTGCTACTTTGGCCGCCAATGAGTGTTCTGTAGCTGGCAATTTCAACTTTTTCCTTAATGATGATATTTCCGCTTCTGCACTTTTCATCAACTTCTGAACTGCGGCTTTATCATTTGGATCCACGCCGATTTTTATAATAATCTTCTTCAGCTCTTCATTCTAAGTTGTTAATTCCCTGGAGTTTGCTTTCTCCATTTTGCATTGTTTAATGACCTTTGACAGCATATTTTCAGTCTTGATTGCTATAGCATTGGTCTTGCTCAAGTCGTTTACAATTAGCTGACCAGTCTGCATGTGTAGATTCATTTTGTCCCACAAGGGGATTTTTTTAACATCCATGACAATATTTAACTCCTTAAAACTACCTGAAGGTCCAAGGGACATTCCTGTCGGATGTGACAGAGCCATCTTAAACTGATCTTTCTCCAAATCCATCACAGTCAGCAATCTGGTTTGGTCAGTAGGTATATTGTGCTCTGCTTGTGCTTCTATATTGGCCTTTATCCTTTGGTTCCTTTCCTCAATCTGTGTGAACACTTGCTTCATGGAGGAAGCCTTTTCCAAGTGAAGTTCCTGTCTATTAGGAGATGAAGGGAAATCTTGTTCTTCATTGACCTGGAGAGTAAAACCAGGTGAATTGGAGGAATGATCTTCTGCTAGTTTAGTCCTTTTTTCCTCTCGGGGCTCCTCATCATCGATATCAATAACATCCTCCCTACCTCTTTTGCTCATTCTTTCCAAAATTGCAGGTGTTTGAATACTAGTCTTTGACGAACTTGGCCCTCCTGGATTAGCCAATTTCTCTATATCAAGTTTACTCACATGTGTAAAAGCAGCATAACCGTTCTCAACCCTCCTCTGAGAAATTATCCCATGTGGATCATAGGGCCATTTCTCTCCCAACAACAACTGCATTCCTTCCAATATTTTTGACACTTCTTCAAAAGCTTGTCTTGTGTTAACAACAAAAGGGCCCACACTCATAGGCAACTTGTACATTAATCCTTTCTTCATGGGCAGAAAATGAACTTGATCAACATTAAGACTTTGCCTTATAAATTCCAAGGCAAAAAGTCTCATGGGAACAAAGGTTGGGAGCCTATAGGGCTCAATGCTAACTCCATACAACCTTATCTCAGAGTAATCTTCAAAAACAAACCAGTCTCCAAATTTACAATTAGGTCCTAACTGTAAGAATTCCTGGGCCTTTGGCAGAAAGCATGGAGGAAGAGTTCCATTCAGAATTTTATAAGCAGTAGTCATGAAATGATCAGCAAATTCAAATAAACCGGCTTCGTTCTCTTCTTTTCTAACCATATCGGTCCAAAGCAAAACTGACTGCTTATTTTTATTACTATCCATTATATTCAAACCAACACTCATGAACTCTTCAACATTTTGATATAAAAACAAGTAAACTACCAGTGATGGAAATCTGAAAAAACCTGTTAGAGGGAAGGCGATCAATTGAGAATTCACTACTTCCTGCCAAAAGGATGGGATATCTAGCACCACCCCCGGTTTCATCATAAGAGTGAACATCCCCAAGGCTGCCTTATCAATTTCGTGATCATCATCTCTCCCCAAAATCTCCATAATACAGCTAAGAACTGGCCTGTATTGAACATTGAACGCCTCCAAACTGAACTTTCCTGTTTCAAATTGAGTCTTATCTGGACTTGATATCAAAAACGACATGCAACGGTTAAACTCTTCATTTGAAAGCTCCTCGAAATACTGAATCAACGAATCTTCAGAGAACTGCAACGGAGACTCATTTTCTGGAAAACATAATGCTTGACGCATTAATTGAGTTGAAACCTGCAGAATATTTTCCCCTTGGGAATTCATAACAAAACACTTGCCAGGGTACATAGATGAAACTAACCAAGAAATGAATTCGGGGAAGAAATGAGTTTTTGGAACACAAGCGGAAAACACTCCCGAAATTTTCATAGCAGAGAACACAGAGGACTTGTCAGTGTTCAGGGTTACTTGTTAATGCAAGAGAGGATGGTTGACAGACGACGCGGTGTCATGAACATCTTTCTCGCTATCAAGGAGGGGACTGAGACTTGATAAACCAGACAAGGATGCTCGCTTGGCCATGACTGACAGGAATTTGAAAGCAATTCGCGAAGTAATGAATAGTGCAAAGGTGGCGGGACGCGGTTAAATAGGGCAAACAATCGCAAACAAATCACAATAGGACGGAAAAAACCCCTTTTATAGACTACGGAAACCATAATAAATGCAAGAGTGACGTGGAAAGACAATTAACAGTGAATGACAGCTTGTTTTCCACCTCGACAGATGACG
Source organism: Pinus albicaulis (assembly GCA_034641835.2). Taxonomy (NCBI): domain Eukaryota; kingdom Viridiplantae; phylum Streptophyta; class Pinopsida; order Pinales; family Pinaceae; genus Pinus; species Pinus albicaulis. The sequence goes on from CM076577.1 coordinate 1,173,135,041, forward strand.
TCATGCGGGGGGTCTGTGAGTACGGCGGAGAGTTCCTACCCATACCCCCGTGTCTAATCGGGAAACAGTGAATCTGGATTACAAGGATCGGCCCAGGTCATTGAAATTCGGGTTTGATAGCAAACGAGCTATTGACCCCCTTAGCATTACATATCTATCCGCTCTTTATATTGATTGTGACTTAAAGCCTGCGGAAGGCACAACAAGACTTTAACTGTATATATATATATCACTTTAAGGATTGTGGCTCCATGTATATGAATAAAAATGTAAATACATTGCATTCCTCTCTTTTTTATGCTAAAGTATTTAAAACTTCATACTATATCATATTTTCGAATTCTTATTTTTTTTTTTTTTTTTAATTTTTTCATTTTAAAATTTAAAAATGAAAAATGAAAAGGATATGTAGATAATGATCCACAACCTGACCTATAGAAGACTCCCATGGAATGACGAGGTTCCCCTTTAATTTGCAAAATGATTTTATGCAGAATTATTTTTGCAAATGAAACCTAATTACAATGACCTTCCCTCTAAATTTTTTGGTCCTGGGAAAGGTCGATTATGTGACCGTAGGGGTGCTAAGCGTGATGTTGAGTTGCCTCACCCTGAGCCACCATTGGTTAGTCGACATCTTCGTGTTGAAACTTTGCAATCAGAGATGGATTCCACTTCTCAAATTAGTCGAAAAATAGGCGATGCCATCATTGACAATGTTCGCAG